>CALNXK010000947.1:0-21838 GCA_942486035.1 Porites lobata | reverse complement strand
ATTTTTTTTCAACCCTTGTCAAAAATGCACCTTTTGCACCCTACCCTACTGGGGTGGAATTTTTGCAATGTGCATGGGAAAGATTCTCACCAGTTGCCATCCTCCGTTGTCTGTCCATTGCCGGTGGCCAGGGCCACTATGCACTGTTGATCTTGTCTCTGGCATCTGGCCGATTAAGTCCGATCATGTCTGGAGCCGAACAGCCATGATCCGGGTCGAAAAAAGTGCTTTGTTTTTGGCCGTGACACTTTATTCTGTCATGCACGTTTCTTCAATCCGAGACAAAAGCCTTGGCCAGCTTCGATGAACCGCGGGAGCATTTCTGAATGCCAACGAACCTGGCTTCATCATGGCCCCAAAACAAGGATCAAAAAAGTGGTAAAACATGGTGTTTATAAGGGACCCACTGTCTGCGCAAAACAGTGGGACAGAGAGGGCGTCATGTGTTTAACTGTCATGCTCATGCTGTGCGTCATGACATCCGTTTTGGTAAACATCGGCGGGCAGGGAGCCCTGTCCATGGTTGACTGCATTTTTGTCCAAATCTGACCCCATTTTGGTTCAAATCTGGACCCAAAAAAGGGTCCAGATGAATCATTTTCATTTCTTCTTTTTTGATGTCTTTTGCAGCCCCGTTTTGGGATCTTGATTTGGACAAAATGGGTCAACCATCAGAGAATTTGGCCACGGCCTGCAAACGTTGTTCCGCTGATTTGCGATGCATTCCGCATGAACGCATGACAAATGCTGCATACTACGCGCCTCTGGTCCCTGTTTTGCCGCGTACAGTGGAGGTCCTTTATGGCCTCATGTTTCTCTCCTTAGTTTTTGACCCGTTTTTGGGGTCATAATCTATGTTCTTCGCCAGATTCTCCCCTAGTCTTTTTGTCTTACCGTGGATTTACTCGGAGCAGGAGGTAAAAGCACCATGGTTTTCCTCATGCCCAGCATGTTTCATTTGTTTTGATTTTCTAGTAGCCAGGGTTTGTTGCAAACAACGTGATCCGTATCGACAATTAACAATGAGATCGTTCATCAATGGGGGATGACATGGGTTTTTGCAAGACTGTCTGAGGTTTCGGCGTAGAAAACATGCACAGCTCCAACGCCATGGGCGTGCAGTGGCTGATATGAAGGTTTTGGATGGCGCTGCTCATTCTTTGCCTTTTGCGGGAAATGGAAAAACATGTAATTTATGCAATCCTAATCATGACTTTGTTTATGGTTGCAAATGAGAAACGTTTTTTAATTTCCATATTTCCCCAACGATCTATCAACAATCTCAAACAAATTTCAAAGATTTTCACCATGTCCATTTTTCCAACCATTTATAAATTCCACATGCCAACCCATTTTAACATTTTCAACAACTTGCCGAATTTGGAGGTCGCCAACGATGTGCAACAATTTTTTCGACGATTTATTTGGGGAAAAGATTTTGAAAGTTTGGTGAGAGGATGTGCGTGTATTGCAATTACCTTGAACCTCTTTTGAACATCTTTAAACCTATCTTAGAACAATGCATGTGTATGAACATAGTAGGAAATCAACGTGGTAAACAATCTGAAAATATAGGAACCATAATAAGGTTCAATTTAGTGATGCATAGGTGCATGGAATAACAGAGATGGATTTTCGTTTGTTTTGTGGTTTGTGGTGTTTTTGGATGTTGCTTGACTCATGTATTGAACTTGATGTTTGATAGAGTTATTTATCGGAGGTTTCTCAGGTTTTATGGGTTTTTTTTGGTTTGATGTTCCTTTTGAACCTATTTTCCATACTTCAAGTTATCGGTCAACCGACATTTTTTTTCAATTACGTCCATGCGTTTAAACTTTCATTTGTCACGTCGCATGCCAAACTACTCAACATTTGCACAAAATGTGATACGAAACCTATTACTGAATTTTCACTTGGCTACCTTGATGCACCCTTTTTCGCGATGCCGCGGCATGCGCTGTTTACCGGTGCCAATGTCTGGTAACCGGATGGGTGTCCACCATTTTTGCGATACACGTAAAACCGAAACAGTGCACGCGCGCGCCGCTGGGTGCTATGCGGTACCCAGTGATTATCACCGGTTTTTCGGACTGCCGCTTTGGGAACCACAGGTGCGCGCCACTTTGGTGCCAATGCAATGGGTGTTTTGGGACCACCGTTTTCAAAAAGCACAGAAAACAGGAAAACGCGCGCCACTGGGTGCCAATGTCTGGCGCAATGGGTGTCTACCAATTTTTTTGATGCACGCTTTTCTTGGGGACGAACAGGTGCATGCGCGCCACTGGGTGCCAATGTCTGGGTGAACGTGTGTATCCCAAAAAGTTGTGACACCATTTGGTATTCAGACATTGGCCAGTGGCGCGCATGCGCGTGGTTCCCCAAAAGGGTGCATCAACAAGGTGGGTGTGACACCATTGGACTTCCTGGTTGGCACCAATGGAGAAAGACACTTCCTCTATCAAAAAAGATGTTGTGTGGAAAAACGGTGGAATCAAAAAAAATTGGGTGTGACACCGTTTGTTAACAACATTGGCACCAGTGGCGCGCATGCACCTATCTATCAAGGTTATTGCATCCCAAAAATTGGAGCTCCCAAGGATGATTCGGACAGGGGACCCCTAAAGCCTCTGGGTGGCTTTTCAGTTTTGACCCGTTCCTGCAATTTGATTTTGGTTTAAATTGTTCTAATCTCCCACAAGCGGTTTGCAGGAACATCGCTCATTCTCATGCGATTTTCTACTTTTCCAGGTTCCTGTGGTTTCCTGCAACTTTAGGTTTTGGGCCATTGGGCTTACTAGCAGTGAATCGTCTTCATGGGTTTTGGGTCTTGAAAAACTTCCAAAGTTGTTCAGGGACTTTTTCCACCATCTGGCCGGATCCGGCCGCCAAAAAAAAAAGAAAGAAATTGACCAGGGATGTTGGACATCTTTGGGGTATGGGTCCAGAAAAATTTGCGCCAGGGATCCTTCCAGAGATTGGTCTCCAACCATCTGGCCGGATCCAGCCCCAGATAATGAAAAGGGGAATTGACCAGGGAACCAACCCAATGACCAACGCGGGCAGAGGGCATGAAACAGGTGCCCAGGACTTGTGTTCCTCTATCTGGGCGGGATGTGGCAACGTATGAATAGAAAAAAAGGAGAGCAAAAACAACCGAAAAAGAAAAAAACATGATTGTTTTTTCAACCCTTGTCAAAATGCACCTTTGCACCTACCCTACTAGCCAGGTTTGCAATGCATGGGAAAGGATTCTCACCAGTTGCTGTCCTCCGTTAACATCAACCAAGCCATTGACCAGGGCCACTACGCACTGTTGACCTTATCTCTAGCATTTCGGCCGTTAAAATCCGATCGTATCTGGAAAGGAATTTGTGCCATGATCTGCAGATCGAAAAAAAATTACTTTGTTTTTGAGCCGTTTACACTGTTCTGTCATAATCGTTTCTTAATCCGAGACAAAGCCTTTAGAGCCAACCGATGAACCGTGGGCATTTTGAATGCCAACAAACCTGCTTCATCATAGCCCCCAAAACAAGATCAAAAAAAATAAAAACATGGCAACCATAAAGGACCTCCACTGTTCGCGCAAAACAGTGGGACCAGAGGAGGGAAAAAAAACATGTGTTAACATCATGCTCATGCTGTGCATCGCATCTGCTTACAAAACATCAGCGGGCAGGAGCCACATCCGATGGCTGACCGCGTTTTGGGTCCAAATCTGACCCATTTTTGTTCAAATCTGGACCCCAAAAAAGGTCCAGAATTAATCACACCATTTCTTCTTTGATGTCTTTGTTTGGCCCTGTTTTGGGGTCTTTGATTTGGACAAAATGGGGTCAACCATCGGAGAAGATGGCCACGGCCTGCAAATGTTGTCTCCGCTGATTTGCGATGCATTTCCCGCATGAGCATGACAATTAACAATATGCTTTTTTTTCCTCTGGTCCCACTGTTTTATGCGTACAGGAGGTCCCTTTATGGCCGCCATGTTTCTCGTAGTTTTTTGGACCCGGTTTTGGGGGTCATGATGCAGCAGGTTTTTCGCCAGACATACGAGTCTTTGTCTGCCGTGGATTGCCGATGTGGAGGTGAGAAACATGCCGTGATTTTCCTCATGTGCCCAGCATGTGTTCATTTGTTTTGATTTTCTAGTCTAGTCAGGGTTTGTTGCAAACAACGTGATCACATGTCGACATATTAACAATGAGTGACCGTTGAAGAACGTTTCTTTTGTAATTTCCATATTTCAACGATTTGTCAACAATCTCACATGTCAACCAATTTCAAGATTTTCACCATGTCCATTTTTCAACCATTTGCCAACAATTTCGCATGCCAACCATTTTAACATTTTTTCAACAACACCAGAATTTGGAGTCGCCAACGATGTTACAACAATTTTTCGGACACATTTGTGGGCGAAGATTTTGTGAAAGTTTGGTGAGAGGATGTACAGTGTACTGCACCACCTTGAACCTACTTGAACATCTTTAAACCTATCTTGGAACAATGCATGTGCATGTGAACATAGTAGGAACCTTTGTGAAGTTGGTAGGAACAATCTGAACCATAGGAACCAGATAGGAACCAATTAGAAACCAGTTTGTGCATGGAAGAGCTTGGAGATGGATTTTCGTTTGTTTTTGTGGGTTGTGCTGTTTTTGGATGTTGTTTGACCCATGTCTTAGGAACTTGATGTTTTTTTTCGATACACATTTGTAAAACCAAAGAAACAGGTGCACGCCGCCACTGGGTACCCAATGTCTGGTACCCAATGGGTGTATCACACCAATTTTTCGGACACACCTTTTTTTGGGAACCCACAGGTGCATACGCGCCCACTGGGTATAATGTCTAGCGCAATGGGTGTTTTGGGATACCACCGTTTAAAAGCACAGAAAACAGGAAGACGCGCGCCACTGGGTGCCGATGTCTGGTACCCAATGGGTGTCCCACCCAGTTTTTTTTGATGCACCCTTTTCTTGGGGACACACAGGTGCATGCGCGCCACTGGGTGCCAATGTCTGGATTTGGTGTGTGTGGCCATCCCAAAAAACAGTGTGACACCATTGTTACCAGACATTGGCACCAGTGGCGCGCATGCACCGCGGTATCCCCCAAGAAAGGTTCCCACCAAAAAATGCATCAACAAAAAAAACAGTGTGACACCCATTGGATTGTGACACCGTGGACCTGAACGTTTTTGGCACCAGTGGAGGGCATCCCAAAAAAAGATTTCCTCTATCAAAAAAAATGTGTGGAAAAAACGGTGGAGCCAAAAAAAATTGGGTGTGACACCGGTTTGTTAGCAGACATTGGCACCCAGTGGCGCGCATGCACCTGCTCTATCAAAAAAATGCATCCCCAAAAATTGGAGCTCCCAAGGGTGATTCGGACAGGGGACCCCTAAAGCCTCTGGGTGGCTTTCCAGTTGTGACCCGTTCCTGCAATTTGTTGTTTTGTTTTAAAATTTTTCTAATCTCCCACAGCGGTTTTGCAGGAACATCGCTCATTCTCATGCAGTTTCTACTTTTCCAGGTTCCTGTGGTTTCCTGCGCTTTTGGGTTTTGGGCGTACATTTTTGAGCAGTGAATCGTCTTCGTGTGGGTTTGGGTCTTTGGAAAACTTTTCCAGGAAGTTGTTCAGGGACTCTTCTTCCCACCATCTGGGATCCGGCCATAAAAAAAACAAGAGAAATTGACCAGGGAATCTTTTTACATGTTTTGGGAATATGGGTCGAGGAAAATTTGCGCCAGGGATCCCTTCAGAGATTGGTGTTCAACAATTTGGCCGGATCCAGCCCCGGATAATGAAAAGAAGGGGAATTGACCAGGGTTTTCGGCCCAATGACCAACGCGGGGCAGAGGGCATGAAACGAATTGCCCAGGGACTTGTGTTCCTCTATCTGGCGGGATGTGGCAGCCGAAATGTAGATAGAGAAAAAAAGGAGAGCAAAGGAGCAAATTTTCCGAAAAAGAAAGAACATCATGTTTATTTTCTTTCAAGCCTAGTGAAAGCACCTTTGCACCCCTAGTAGCCGGAATCTTGCAATGTACATGGGAAAGGTTCTCACCAGTTGCCGTCCTCCCTTGTCTCTGGCATTCGGCCCCATTAAGTCCGATCATATCTGGAAAGGAATTTGTGCCATCATCTGGGTCGAAAAAAAGTGCCTTGTTTTGGGCCGTTACAATGTTCTGTCATAGTACGTTCTTAATCCGAGACAAAGCCTTGGGCCAGCTTCGATGAACCGTGGAGGACTTTGAATGCCAACAAACCTACTTCATCATAGCCCCCAAAACAGAATCAAAAAAGTGGTAAAAACATGGCAGCCATAAAGGGACCTCCACTGTACGCGCAAAACAGTGGGACCCAAAGGAAAAAAACATGTGTTAACATCATGCTCATGCTGTGCGTCGCCCATCTGCTTACAAAACATCGGCGGGCAGGAGCCACATTTGTCCGATGGCTGACCGCATTTTTTGGTCCAAATCTGACCCATTTTTGGGTCAAATCTGGACCCAAAAGGGATCCAGAATTAGAATCACATTTTCATTTCTTCTTTGATGTCTTTGCTTAGGCCCGTTTTTGGGGTCTTGATTTGGACAAAATGGGGGATCAACCATCGGAGAATCGGAGAATTTTTGCCACAACCTGCACATGTTGTCTCCGCTGATTTGCGATGCATTCCGCATGAGCATGACAGTTAACACATGCTTTTTTTCCCTCTGGGTCCCACTTTTTTGCGCGTACAGTGGAGGTCCCTTTATGGCCGCCATGTTTCTCTTAGTTTTTTGGACCCGGTTTTGGGGGGTCATGATGCAACAGGTTTTTCGCCAGACATACAGTCTTTGTCTGCCGTGGATTGCCGATGTGGAGGTGAGAAACATGCCGTGATTTTCCTCATGTGCCCAGCATGTGTTCATTTGTTTTGATTTTCTAGTCTAGTCAGGGTTTGTTGCAAACAACGTGATCACATGTCGACATATTAACAATGAGTGACCGTTCATCAATGGGGGAAGGATGGAAGTAGGTTTTTTACAAGGACTTGTCTGAGGTTTCGGAGGTAGAAATCATACAGCTCAACGTCATGGGCGTGCAGTGGCTGACATGAAAGAGTTTGGATGGGCGCTGCAACATTCTTGCCTTTGCAGGAAATGGAAAAACATATAATTTATACCAGCAGTCCTAGTCATGACTTTTTTGCAGCTGCAATGAGAAACGTTTCTTTTTGTTTTTCCATGTTTCAACGATTTGTCAACAATCTCACATGTCAACCAATTTCAAGATTTTCACCATGTCCATTTTTCAACCATTTGCCAACAATTTCGCATGCCAACCCATTTTAACATTTTCAACAACTTGCCGAATTTGGAGGTCGCCAACGATGTGCAACAATTTTTCGGACGCATTTGTGGGCGGAAGATTTGTGAAAGTTTGGTGAGAGGATGTACAGTGTATTGCACTACCTTGAACCTACTTGAACATCTAAACCTATCTTGGAACAATGCATGTGCATGTGAACATAGTAGGAACCTTGTAGGAACAATCTGAACTATAGGAACCAGATAGAAACCAATTAGTGATCTATAGGTGCATGGAATAGCTTGGAGATGGATTTTCGTTTGTTTTTGTGGGTTGTGGTGTTTTTGGATGTTGCTTGACTCATGTCTTAGGAACTTGATGTTGTGAACTTATTTGAACTTGATTTGGTAGGTGATTTGTAGGTTTTTGTGAGCTTGAGAAACCTTTGAACTTATTTTCCACATTTCAAAGATTTGTCAACAACTGACATTTTCACCATGTCCATGTTTGAACCATTTGTCAACAATGTCGCATGCCAACCAATTTCAACATTTGCAACAATGTGACATGAAACGACATTGAATTTTCTTCACGACATTTTGGATGCACCCCTTTTTCGGGGACACACAGGGGCATGCGCGCCACTGGGTGCCAATGTCTGGCACCGAATGGGTGTCACACCATTTTTTTGCGATACACACATTGTAAAACCAAAGAAACAGGTGCACGCGCGCCACTGGGTGCCAATGTCTGGTACCCAATGGGTGTCACACCCAGTTTTTTCGGACGCACCTTTTTTTTGGGAACCCACAGGTGCATGCGCGCCACTGGGTGCCAATGTCTGGCACCCAATGGGTGTTTTGGGATACACACATTTTAAAGCACAGAAAACAGGAAGACGCGCGCCACTGGGTGCCAATGTCTGGCACCCAATGGGTGTCACACCCAGTTTTTTTTGATGCACCCTTTTCTTGGGGACAGACAGGTGCATGCGCGCCACTGGGTGCCAATGTCTGGGTTGAACATGTGTGTATCCCAAAAAAGGGTGTGACACCCATTTAGTACCAGACATTGGCACCCAGTGGCGCGCATGCACCTGTGGTTCCCCAAAAAAGGGTGCATCAACAAAAATTGGGTGTGACACCCATTGGACACCAGACATTGGCACCCAGTGGAGGGGGCACTTCCTCTATCCAAAAAAAATGTGTGGAAAAAACGGTGGAGCCAAAAAAATTGGGTGTGACACCCGTTTGTTAGCAGACATTGGCACCCAGTGGCGCGCATGCACCTGCTCTATCCAAAAAAAATGTGCATCCCCAAAAAATTGGAGCTCCCAAGGGTGATTCGGACAGGGGACCCCTAGAAGCCTCTGGGTGGCTTTCCAGTTGTGACCCGTTCCTGCAATTGTTGTTTTGGTTAAAATTATTCTAATCTCCCACAGCGGATTTGCAGGAACATCGCTCATTCTCATGCAGTTTCTACTTTTCCAGGTTCCTGTGGTTTCCTGCGCTTTAGGTTTTGGGCCTTCATTGGGCTTGAGCAGGTGAACCTGTCTTCATGTGGGTTTGGGTCTAAACTTGTTCCAAGGAATTTGTTCAAGGACTCTTCTTCCACCATCTGGCCGGATCCGGCCCCCAAAAAAAAAACAAGAGAAATTGACCAGGGAATCTTCTACATGTTTGGAATATGGGTCCAGGAAAATTTGCGCCAGGGATCCTTTCAGAGATTGGTGTTCAACAATTTGGCCGGATCCAGCCCCCAGATAATGAAAGAAGGGGAATTGACCAGGGAATTTCGGCCCAATGACCAACGCGGGGCAGAGGGCATGAAACGAATTGCCCAGGGACTTATGTTCCACAATCTGGCGGGATGTGGCAGCCGAAATGCAGATAGAGAGAAAAAAGGAGAGCAAAGAGCAACTTTTCCGAAAAAGAAAAAATCATGTTATTTTTTTTCAACCCTTGTCAAAATGCACCTTTGCACCCCTACTAGCCGGAACTTTGCAATGTACATGGGAAAGATTCTCACCAGTTGCCGTCCTCCGTTGCTGTCCAGCCAAGCCGGTGGCCAGGGCCACTATGCACTGTTGACCTTGTCTCTGGCATTCGGCCCGTTAAGTCCGATCATGTCTGGAAAGGAATTTGTGCCATGATCTGGGTCGAAAAAAGGTGCTTTGTTTTTGGGCCGTGACACTGTTCTGTCATAGTACGTTCTTAATCCGAGACAAAGCCTTGGGCCAGCTTCGATGAACCGTGGAGCACTTCGAATGCCAACGAACCTGCTTCATCATGGCCCCCAAAACAGGGTCAAAAAAAGTGGTAAAAACATGGCAGCCATAAAGGGACCTCCACTGTACGCGCAAAACAGTGGGACCCAGAGGGAAAAAAACATGTGTTAACTGTCATGCTCATGCTAATGCGTCGCACATCTGCTTGCAAAACATCGGCGGGCAGGAGCCACATTGTCCGATGGCTGACCGCATTTTTGGGTCCAAATCTGACCCCATTTTTGGGTCCAAATCTGGACCCCAAAAAGGGGTCCAGAATTAGATCACATTTTCATTTCTTCTTTGATGTCTTTGCTTGGGCCCCGTTTTGGGGTCTTGATTTGGACCCAAAAATGGGGTCAACCATCGGAGAATTTGGCCACGGCCTGCAAATGTTGTCTCCGCTGATTTGCGATGCATTCCGCATGAGCATGACAATTAACACATGCTTTTTTTCCCTCTGGGTCCCACTGTTTTGCGCGTACAGTGGAGGTCCCTTTATGGCCGCCATGTTTCTCGTAGTTTTTTGGACCCGGTTTTGGGGGTCATGATGCAGCAGGTTTTTCGCCAGACATACGAGTCTTTGTCTGCCGTGGATTGCCGATGTGGAGGTGAGAAACATGCCGTGATTTTCCTCATGTGCCCAGCATGTGTTCATTTGTTTTGATTTTCTAGTCTAGTCAGGGTTTGTTGCAAACAACGTGATCACATGTCGACATATTAACAATGAGTGACCGTTCATCAATGGGGGAAGGATGGAAGTAGGTTTTTGCAAGGACTGTCTGAGGTTTCGGAGGTAGAAATCATACAGCTCCAACGTCATGGGCGTGCAGTGGCTGACATGAAGAGTTTGGATGGGCGCTGCAGCATTCTTGCCTTGCGGGAAATGGAAAAACATGTAATTTATGCCAGCAGTCCTGGTCATGACTTTGTTTGCGGCTGCAATGAGAGAACGTTTCTTTTGTAATTTCCATATTTCAACGATTTGTCAACAATCTCACATGTCAACCAATTTCAAGATTTTCACCATGTCCATTTTTCAACCATTTGCCAACAATTTCGCATGCCAACCCATTTTAACATTTTCAACAACTTGCCGAATTTGGAGGTCGCCAACGATGTGCAACAATTTTTCGGACGCATTTGTGGGCGGAAGATTTGTGAAAGTTTGGTGAGAGGATGTACAGTGTATTGCACTACCTTGAACCTACTTGAACATCTAAACCTATCTTGGAACAATGCATGTGCATGTGAACATAGTAGGAACCTTGTAGGAACAATCTGAACTATAGGAACCAGATAGAAACCAATTAGTGATCTATAGGTGCATGGAATAGCTTGGAGATGGATTTTCGTTTGTTTTTGTGGGTTGTGGTGTTTTTGGATGTTGCTTGACTCATGTCTTAGGAACTTGATGTTGTGAACTTATTTGAACTTGATTTGGTAGGTGATTTGTAGGTTTTTGTGAGCTTGAGAAACCTTTGAACTTATTTTCCACATTTCAAAGATTTGTCAACAACTGACATTTTCACCATGTCCATGTTTGAACCATTTGTCAACAATGTCGCATGCCAACCAATTTCAACATTTGCAACAATGTGACATGAAACGACATTGAATTTTCTTCACGACATTTTTGGATCACCTTTTTCCAGGGACACACAGGGGCATGCGCGCCACAGATTTGCCTGAATGTCTGGGACCAGATGGGTGTCACACCATTTTTTTGCGATACACACATTTTTAAAACCAAAGAAACAGGTGCACGCGCCCGCATGCCAATGTCTGGTGCCAGTACAGAATGGGTTTTCGGACTCGGGCAAAACCCACAGGTCATGTTGCGCCTGGGTTTGTCTAACGCAATGGGTGTTTTGGGATACATTTTTCGCGCAGAAAACAGGGAAGACGCGCGCCACAGGGTGCCAGTATCTGGCGCAATGGGTGTCACCGCGGTTGACCATTTTGATGCACCGCAGGGGTGGGGACAGACAGGTGCATGCGCGCCACTGGGTGCCAATCGTCTGGATTTGAACGTGTTTGTATCCCAAAAAATGGTGTGATTGACCCATTATGCCAGACATTGGCCCAGGTGGCGCGCATGCACCTGTGTATCCCCAAGAAAGAATCAAAAAATTGGTGTCCACCCATTGGACACCAGACATTGGCACCCAGTGGAGGGGGCACTTCCTCTATCCAAAAAAAATGTGTGGAAAAAACGGTGGAGCCAAAAAAATTGGGTGTGACACCCGTTTGTTAGCAGACATTGGCACCCAGTGGCGCGCATGCACCTGCTCTATCCAAAAAAAATGTGCATCCCCAAAAAATTGGAGCTCCCAAGGGTGATTCGGACAGGGGACCCCTAGAAGCCTCTGGGTGGCTTTCCAGTTGTGACCCGTTCCTGCAATTGTTGTTTTGGTTAAAATTATTCTAATCTCCCACAGCGGATTTGCAGGAACATCGCTCATTCTCATGCAGTTTCTACTTTTCCAGGTTCCTGTGGTTTCCTGCGCTTTAGGTTTTGGAGCGTACATTGGGCTTGAGCGGTGAATCGTCTTCATGTGGGTTTGGGTCTTGGAAAACTTGTTCCAGGAAGTTGTTCAGGGACTCTTCTTCCACCATCTGGCCGGATCCGGCCGCCAAAAAAAAAACAAGAGAAATTGACCAGGGAATCTTCTACATGTTTGGAATATGGGTCGAGGAAAATTTGCGCCAGGGATCCCTTCAGAGATTGGTGTTCAACAATTTGGCCGGATCCAGCCCCCAGATAATGAAAGAAGGGGAATTGACCAGGGAATTTCGGCCCAATGACCAACGCGGGGCAGAGGGCATGAAACGAATTGCCCAGGGACTTGTGTTCCTCTATCTGGCGGGATGTGGCAGCCGACATGTAGATAGAGAGAAAAAAGGAGAGCAAAGAGCAACTTTTCCGAAAAAGAAAAAATCATGATTATTTTTTTTTCAACCCTTGTCAAAATGCACCTTTGCACCCCTACCCTACTAGCCGGAATTTTGCAATGTACATGGGAAAGATTCTCACCAGTTGCCATCCTCCGTTGCTGTCCAGCCAAGCCGGTGGCCAGGGCCACTATGCACTGTTGACCTTGTCTCTGGCATTCGGCCCGTTAAGTCCGATCATGTCTGGAAAGGAATTTGTGCCATGATCTGGGTCGAAAAAAGGTGCTTTGTTTTTGGGCCGTGACACTGTTCTGTCATAGTACGTTCTTAATCCGAGACAAAGCCTTGGGCCAGCTTCGATGAACCGTGGAGCATTTCGAATGCCAACGAACCTGCTTCATCATGGCCCCCAAAACAGGGTCAAAAAAAGTGGTAAAAACATGGCAGCCATAAAGGGACCTCCACTGTACGAGCAATAACTTGGGACGCGCTAGGAAAAAAACATATGTTAACATTCATGCTCATGCTAATGCGTCGCACATCTGCTTGCAAAACATCGGCGGGCAGGAGCCACATTGTCCGATGGCTGACCGCATTTTTGGGTCCAAATCTGACCCCATTTTTGGGTCCAAATCCGGACCCCAAAATGGGGTCCAGAATTGGATCACATTTTCATTTCTTCTTTGATGTCTTTGCTTGGGCCCCGTTTTGGGGTCTTGATTTGGACCCAAAAATGGGGTCAACCATCGGAGAATTTGGCCACGGCCTGCAAATGTTGTCTCCGCTGATTTGCGATGCATTCCGCATGAGCATGACAGAAAACAATATGCTTTTTTTTTCCTCTGTCCCACTGTTTTGCGCGTACAGGAGGTCCCTTAATGGCCGCTATGTTTCTCTTAGTTTTTTGGACCCTGTTTTGGGGGTCATGATGAAGCAAGTTTTTCGCCAGACATACGAGTCTTTTGTCTGCCGGGATTGCCGATGGAGGTGGAGAAACATGCCGTGATTTTCCTCCTGTGCCCAAATGTGTTCATTTGTTTTGATTTTCTAGTCTAGTCAGGGTTTGTTGCAAACAAGTTGATCACATGTCGACATATTAACAATGAGTGACCGTTCATCAATGGGGGAAGGATGGAAGTAGGTTTTTGCAAGGACTGCCTGAGATTTCGGAGGTAAAAATCATACAGCTCCAACGTCATGGGCGTGCAGTGGCTGACATGAAGAGTTTGGATGGGCGCTGCAGCGTTCTTGTCTTGCGGGAATCGGAAAATGGAAAAACATTGAATTTATGCCAACAGTCCTGGTCATGACTTTGTTCGCGGCTGCAATGAGAGAACGTTTCGTGTGTCATTTTCACATTTCCACGATTTATCAACAATCTCACATGTCAACCAATTTCAAGATTTTAGGCATGTCCATTTTTCAACCATTTACAACAATTTCGCATGCCAACCCATTTTAAATATTTTCAACAAATTTGTTGAATTTGAGGTCGCCAACGATTTGCAAACAATTTTTCGGACGCATTTGTGGGCGGAAGATTTAGAAAGTTTAGGAGAGGATGTATGTGTATTGCACTACCTTTGAAACCCATTTGAACATCTAAACCTATCTTGGAACAATGTATGCATGTGAACACACAGTAGGAAACCTTGAAAGAGAAATCTGAAACAATCTGAAACTATAGGAAACAGATAGGAAACCAATTTGTGACCAGTTTGTGCATGGAATAGCTTTGAGATGGATTTTCGTTTGTTTTTGTGGGTTGTGGTGTTTTTGGATGTTGTTTGATTCATGTCTTAGGAAATTTGATGTTAGGAACTTATTTGAAATTTGATTTGCAGGTGATTGTTTTGGGATACAAAATTTTTCAAAAAGCACAAGAAAACAGGAAGACGCGCGCGCCACTGGGTCCCAATATCCCCACACACCGTCACCAGTTTTTTTGATGCACCGCGTTTACCAGACGGGACAGCGCCACGGGTGCATGCGCGCCAAATACTGTGTATCCCAAAAGTTGGTTTGACCCCATTTATCAAAAAGGGTATGCAGTGGTGCACATTGCGCCCTGGTTCCCAAAAAGGGTGCATCAACAAAATTGGGTGTGACACCATTGGACACCAGACATTTCCCACCCAGTGGAGGGGTATATCAAAAAATGCGTAAAAAAACGGTGGAGCTTCAAATTGGGTGTGACACCCATTTGTTAACATTGTTAGCACCAGTGGCGCGCATGCACCTGCTCTATCAAAAAAAATGCACCCCTGGAGGAGCTCCCAGCGGTCATTCGGACAGGGGACCCCTAGAAGTTCATGGGTTTTTCCAGTTTTGACCCGTTCCTGCAAATTGTTGTTTTGTTGCTGTTTATTATTCTAATCCCCACCATGCGGATTTGCAGGAACATCGCTCATTTTCATGCAGTTTCCACTTTTCCAGGTTCCTGTAGTTTCCTGTGGTTTCCTGTGCTTTAGGTTTTGGAGCGCATTTTGAGCGGTGAATCGTCTTCATGTGGGTTTGGGTCTTGGGAATCTGTTCCAAAGTTGTTCAGGACTTTCTTCCACCATCCGGCCGGATCCGGCCCCAAAAAAAGCAAGAGAAATTGACCAGGGAATCTTCTACATGTTTGGAAATATGGGTCGGGAAAATGGGATCCCTTCAGAGATTGGTGTTTGTTCCAGCCCCCAGATGCGAAAGAAGGGGAATTGACCAGGAATTTCGCCCAATGATTCCAAAGGAATTGTCCAGGGACTTGTGTTCCACTATCTGCCGGGATCTGGCAGCCGAAAAGTAGATAGAGAAAAAAAGGAAAGCTAAAGAGCAACTTTTTCGAAAAGAAAAAAAACTAGTGTTAAATTTCTGTCAGCTCTAGTGAAAGTGCACCTGTGCATCCCTACTAGCCGGAATTTTGCAATGCACATGGGAAAGGTTCTCACCGGTTGCCGTCCTCCGTTGCTGTCCAGCCAAGCCGGTGGCCAGGGCCACTACGCCCTGTTGACCTTGGCTCTGGCATTCGGCCCGTTAAGTCAGATCATATCTGGAAAGGAATTTGTGCCATGATCTGGGTCGAAAAAAGATGCCTTGTTTTTGGGCCTTTGCACTGTTCTGTCATAGTACGTTCTTAGTCCGAGACAGAGCCTTAGGCCAGCTTCGATGAACCGTGGAGCACCTCGAATGCCAACAAACCTGCTTCATCATGGCCCCCAAAACAGGATCCAAAAAAGTGGTGAAAACATGGCAGCCATAAAGGGACCGCGACTGTTCGCGCAAACCAGTGGGACTCTCAGGGACAAAAAGCATGTGTTAACATTCATGCTCATGCTAGTGCGTCGCAAATCTGCATGCAAAACATCGGCGGGCAGGAGCCACATTGTCCGATGGCTGACCGCATTTTTGGGTCCAAATCTGACCCAATTTTTGGGTCCAAATCTGGGCCCCAAAATGGGGTCCAGAATTGGATCACACCTTTCATTTCTTCTTTGATGTCTTTTGTTTGGGCCCCGTTTTGGGTCTTGATTTGACCCAAAAATGGGTCAACCATTTGGAGAAAAATGGCCACGGCCTGCAAAATGTTGTCTCCGCTGATTTGCGATGCATTCCGCGAGCATACGATGACAAATGCTGCTTTTTTCCCTCTGGGTCCCACTGTTTTGCGCGTACAGTGGAGGTCCCTTTATGGCCGCCATGTTTCTCGTAGTTTTTTGGACCCGGTTTTGGGGGTCATGATGCAGCAGGTTTTTCGCCAGACATACGAGTCTTTGTCTGCCGTGGATTGCCGATGGAGGAGGAGAAACACGCCGTGATTTTCCCCTCATGTGCCCAAATGTGTTCATTTGTTTTGATTTTCTAGTCCAGTCAGGGTTTGTTGCAAACAACGTGATCACGTATCGACAATAACAAATGAGTGACCGTTCATCAATGGGGGAAGGATGGAAGTAGGTTTTTGCAAGGACTGTCTGAGGTTTCGGAGGTAGAAATCATACAGCTCCAACGTCATGGGCGTGCAGTGGCTGACATGAAGAGTTTGGATGGGCGCTGCAGCGATCTTGCCTTGCGGGAAATGGAAAAGAATGTAATTTATGCCAGCAGTCCTGGTCATGACTTTGTTTGCGGCTGCAATGAGAGAACGTTTCTTTCGTAATTTCCATATTTCAACGATTTGTCAACAATCTCACATGTCAACCAATTTCAAGATTTTCACCATGTCCATTTTTCAACCATTTGCCAACAATTTCGCATGCCAACCCCTTTTAAATATTTTCAAAAACCTGTTGAACTTGAGGTCGCCAACGATGTGCAACAATTTTTCGACGCATTTGTGGGCGGAAGATTTAGAAAAAGTTTAGGAGAGGATGTACATTGTATTGCACTACCTTGAACCCACTTTGAACATCCAAACCTATCTTGGAACAATGCGTATGCGTATGAACATAGTAGGAACCTTGTAGGAACAATCTGAACTATAGGAACCAGATAGAAACCAATTAGTGATCTATAGGTGCATGGAATAAAGTTTGAGATGGATTTTCGTTTGTTTTTGTTGGTTGTGGTGTTTTTGATGTTGCTTTGATCTATGTCTTAGGAACCTGATGTTGTGAACTTATTTGAAACTGATTTGGTAGGTGATTTAGAGGTTTTGTGAGCTTGAGATGTTCCTTTTGAACTTATTTTCCCATTTCAAAGATTTTCACCAACCGATACCTTTTCACCATGTCCATGTTTTGAACCATTTGTCAACAATGTCGCATGCCAACCAATTTCAAATTTGCAACAACACGAAAATGAAACCATATACTGAATTTTTTCACGATTACTTTTGATGCACCCTTTTCGGGGACAACAGGGGCATGCGGTATCACTGGTGTGCCAATGTCTGGCACCGGATGGGTGTCACAATCATTTTTTTTGCGATACAACAACAATCGGGAAAGAAAAGAAATGCACGCGCGCCACTGGGTGCCAATGTCACAGTACCCAATGGTGTCACCCAGTTTTCGGATGCATCTTTTTTTTTGGGAAACCACGTGATGCATGCGCGCCTGGTGCCAAATGTTGGCGCAACTGGTGTTTTGGGATACCCATTTTTCCGTTGAAAACAACAGGAAGTTACTGGTGCCAATGTCTGACACCAATGGGTGTCACACCCAATTTTTTTGATGCACCCCTTTTGGGGACAGACAGGTGCGTACGCGCCACTGGTGCCAATGTCTGGGTGGAAATGTGTATCCCAAAAGGGTGTGACACCCATTTCCAGCACGCACATTGGTATCTGTGGCGCGCCTCTAATCTGTGGTTCCCCGCAAAGCGGCGTGATCAAATAAAGAGGGGTGTGACATTGGACCGCATACGACGGCACCCGTGGAGGGGGGCTGCTCTATCCAAAAAAATGGGAAAAACGGTGGAAAAAAAATTGGGTGTGACAACTGTTTGTCCATGCAGACATTATACCCAGTGGCGCGCATGCACCTGTTCTATATCCCGTGTATCCCCAAAAATTGGAGCTCCAAAGATGATTCGGACAGGGGACCCTAGAAGCCTCTGGGTGGCTTTTCCAGTTAGACCTGTTCCTGCAAATTGTTGTTTTGTTAAAATTATTCTAATCCCCATGCGGATTTGGTAGGAACATCGCTCATCTCATGCAATTCTCTTTTCCAGGTTCCTGTGGTTTCCTGCGCTTTTAGGTTTTTGAGCGTATTACTGGGGTTTGAGCGAATCGAATATTCTCATGGGTTTGGGTCTTTGAAATTGTTCAACGGAAGTTGTTCCAGGACTCTTCTTCCACCATCCGGTCGGATCCAGCCCGCCAAAAAACAAGAGAAATTGACCAGGGAATCTTTCTACATGTTTGGAATATGGGTCGAGGAAAATTTGCGCTTTGGATCCCTTCAGAGATTGTGTTGTTCAAATACCTTGGCGGATCCAGCCCCAGATAAATGAAAGAAGGGGAATTGACCAGGAATTTCGGGCCCAATGATCAACGCGCAAGGCAGAGGGCATGAAACGAATTGCCCAGGACTTGTGTTCCTCTATCTGGCGGGATGGGTGCCGACATGGTTTTATAGAGAAAAGGAGAGCAAAGAGCAAACTTTTTCTCGAAAAAGAAAAAATCATGATTATTTTTTTTCAAACCCTTGTCAAAAATGCACCTTTGCACCCCTACCCTAGCCGGAATTTTGTAAATGTACATGGAAAGATTCTCACCAGTTGCCATCCTCCGTTGTGTCCAGCCAAGCCGGTGGCCAGGGGCCACTAGCGCACTGTTGACCTTGTTCTGGGTATCCGGCTTTGTTAAGTCCGATCATGTCTGGAAAGCCGAATTTGTGCCATGATCTGGGTCGAAAAAAGGTGCTTTGTTTTTTGGGCCGTGATACCGTTCTGTCATAGTACGTTTTAATCCGAGACAATGCCTTGGGCCAGCTTCGATGAACCGTGGAGCATCCTTGAATGCCAACGAATCCTGTTTTCATCATGGCCCCCAAAACAGGAAAAAGTGGTAAAAACATGGCAAGCCATAAAGGGACCCCACTGTACGCGCAAAACGCGGGACCCAGAGGGAAAAACATGTGTTAACTGTCATGCTCATGCGCATGCGTCGCAAAATCCGTTTGCAAAACATCGGCGGGCAGGAGCCATATTGTCCGATGGCTGACCGCATTTTGGGTCCAAAACTGATCTCATTTTGTTCAAATCTGGACCCCAAAAAGGGTCCAGAATTAGATCACACTTTTCATTCTTCTTTGATGTCTTTTTGCTTGGGCCCCGTTTTTGGGTCTTGATTTGGACCAAAAAATGGGTCAACCATCTGGAGTCAAATTGGAGCAATGCGGCCTGCCGGGAAAGTTGTTCTCATGGATTTATATTTATTCCGCATGAGCACGATACCAATAACACGCTTTTTTTTCCTCTGGTCCCACTGTTTTGCGCTGCAGTGGAGGTCCCTTTATGGCCGCCATGTTTCTTAGTTTTTTTGATCCGGTTTTGGGGGTCATGATGGCAGGTTTTTCGCCAGACATACGAAAGTCTTTGTCTGCCGGGGATTGCCGATGTGGAGGTGAGAACCATGCCGTGATTTCCCTTCTGTGCCCAACATGTGTTCATTTGTTTCGATTTTCAGTTCAGTCAGGGTTTGTTGCAAAACAACGGATCACATGTCGACACATTATAAAAATGAGTGACTGTTCATCAATGGGGGAAGGATGGAAACCCGCGTTTTTGTAAGGATTGTCTGAGGTTTCGAGGTAGAAATCATACAGCCCAACGTCATGGGCGTGCAGTGGCTGACATGAAGAGTTTGATGGCGCTGTAGCATTCTTGCCTTGCGGGAAATGGAAAAATTTATGCCAGCAAGTCCTGGTCATGACTTTGTTTTGGGGCTGCAATGAGATAAACGTTTTTTGTAATTTTATATTCTCAACGAGTTTTGTCAACAAATCTCACATGTCAACCAATTTTCAAGATTTCACCATGTCCATTTTTTCAACCATTTGCAACAAATTCCGATGCCAACCCATTTTAAATATTTTCAACAAATTGTCAAAATTTGGAGGTCATAACATGTGCAACAATTTTTCGGACATTTGTGGGCAAGAAGATTTAGGAAAGTTTGATGAGAGGATGCAAGTGTATTGTAATTACCTTGAACCCATTTGAACATCCAAACCTATCTTGGAACAATGCATGCATGTGAACACGTAGGGAACCCTTTAAAGGAACAAAATCTGAACTATAGGGAAACCAGATGAACTGCTGTCCAATTAGTGATCCATAGGTACATGGAATAGTTTGGGATTTGATTTTCGTTTGTTTTGTGGGTTGTGGTGTTTTGGATGTTGTTTGATTCATGTCTTAGGGAATTTGATGTTGTGAAACTTATTTGGAACTTGATTGTAGGTGATTCAAGGTTTTTAGAGTTTGAGTAAAATGTTCCTTTGAATTTATTTTCCACATTTCTGCAAGATCTCGTCAAACTGGATACTCACCATGTCCATAGTTTGAACTATTTTGTCTATCACAATGATGCCAACCACCAACATCTGCCAAATGTGGATACGAAATGAAACGCATTGAATTTTTCACCACGATACCTTGATGCACCCCTTTTTCGGGACACACAGGCATGCTACACATTGGTGCGCCAATGTCTGGCACATAATCGAATGGCGTTTTCACATCATTTTCGCGACACACAATAAAACTGAACGAAGAAATAGATGGTATCGCTACTGGTGCTAATGTTCATAATCTAATGGTGTCATGTAGTCACAACCAATGTAGCATACTGATTTTCGGACGCACTTTTTTGGGAACCCACAAGGTGACAGGCCGCCATCGTTACCGTCTGGCACCCAAATGGTAAGTTTTGGGATGTACCGTCACCTTAGTTAATGCCGCGAAAGATGGCAGCAGCTGAAAAGTTAACAAATTACATTCAACGGTGTCACACCTGTTTGATGCAATCCCTTTCTGATAGAGCAGATTGGTGCCAAATGTCTGGGTTGAATACGGTAGATCCCAAAAAGCGGTGGTGTGACAACCATTTAGTACTGGTGACATTGGCATCTAGGTGGCGCCAGGAGTGCAATCTGTGGTTCCCCGTGCAGTATCAACAAAAATTGGTGTGACACCATTGACACCAGATAACAGCACCCAGTGGAGGGGTACTCCTCTATCCAAAAATGTGGAAAACGGGAGTCAGCAAAATTGGTGTATACACCTGCTTAGCAGCAGATAAAATATATCTAGGTGGTTGTGATGCACTGTTTCTATCCAAAAAATGTATCCCAAAAAATTGAGCTCCTATAGGATCCGATAGACCCCTCAGCTCGGTTTGTGCCAGATCTGCTCCTGCAAATTGTTGTTTTGTTGAAATTATTCTATCCCCACAAGCGGATTTGCAGGAACATCGCTTATCTCATGCAGTTTCATCCTTTCCAGGTTCCCAGGGTTTCTGGCGCTGTGGTTTTGAGGGATACATTGGCCGGAGCGGGAACGTTTCATGTGGGTTTGGCCCGAAAACCGAAACGACCCAGTTGTTCAGGGGATTCTTTCCACCATCCGGCCGAATCCGCCGCCGCAGAATGATCAGGAACTTACATGTTTGCAGTTGGCCGGTCGTGAGGAAAATTTTGCGCTTGTGGGATCCCTTCAGAGATTGGTGTTCGTCAATTTGGCCGATCCAGCTCCCCAGATGGGCCGAAAGAAGGGGAATTGATCAGGGAATTTCGCCCACCTATCAACGTTGGGTGCAGAGGGCAACCAAAACCATTCGTTTGCGGGATCGTGTCTTCATTCATGGGATGGTGTCGGCGGCTGCAGACAGAGAGCAAGTGCGAGAGCAACGGCAACTTTATAATACGTAACTGAACGAAGCACAATGAT
>CALNXK010000946.1:0-22399 GCA_942486035.1 Porites lobata | reverse complement strand
GAGGAGTTGCTAACCATCAACACGAACGTCCCAAACGTAGTTTATTCACAGGTCCTCGGTACAACACATTCTTTTACTCCTTAGTTCTTGGATCCTGAGTCCCGAGATAACAATCTGACATGACAAATACATGATAGGCTAAATACGTGATTCGTAAGTACTAAACTTCAAAATGTCGGTGTGAAATACTCTCTTGGGATTTTCCCGTAAAATGTTCTTTTTTTAACAGTTCTTACCGTTTAGGCCGTATAATGTCCGATGGATGGCGATAACTATCCAAAAACTTGAACAACACGAGAAAGGGCTAACATGGCGGCCGCTTACTAAAATCTGGTGCGGCTGCTAAGCTTTTACAACATACCGCTGACTGCGCAGCGCTGCAGTCACATGGCTCCCCTAATTGTTGCCTAACAATTACTTAAGTTAATGTCCATACTAGACAGCTAAACAAAACAAATGTTCATAAAGGTGGTCACTTGTGTCTTCTACACCTGTCGGGGCGACTTCACTGAGTAGTTGGCTCCTCGTTGGGGAATTCCTCGGTCTCCCTGCTGCTATCACCAACATCCGCTTCATCTGCAGAGGGTACCAGTAAGACTAATTTGTGGATTGGTCTATCCAGGAACGTAGGTGGCTTTCGACGTCTGCCTTGGTTGTCAAGTTCTCCATCAGCTTTCACAATTTTGACTTTTCTGATACATCCGTCTTCGCTAGGGTAGACTTCTACGACTCTAGCGAGTGGCCATTGGTTACGTGGTCCTTCGTCTTCCTTGGATACGATTACATCTCCAACTGATAGATTTCGCTTTGGATACATCCACTTGTTACGAGCCTGCAGGCTATGAAGAAACTCACGGCGCCATCTAAGCCAAAATTCGTTCGCGAGATATTGCACTCGGCGCCACCACTTGCGGAATATAGATCTGCTCGCTGGAACCTTCCAGGCGGTGGAAGTACAACTTTAGCTTTCAAGGTAAGTAAATGACTGGGCGTAAGTGGTTCTGGTGCCTCTGGGTCATTTAAGTCGTTCGTAGACAAGGGTCTGGAATTAACAATACACTCTGCTTCAGTCATGAAGGTTCTGAACGCTTGTCGTCCAACTGTGTGCCAGCGCTCAGAAGTAACGTCTCCAGTGCACTACGAACAGTTCGGATTAACCTTTCCCATGTGCCACCCATGTGGCTGGCATGAGGTACATTCATCTGAAATGGTATCCAATCACATCCGTTCTCCACTAAGTACTCTTGCACCCGGTTCTGATCCAGTTCTTCTAAGGCAGCTTTTAGCTCATTCTTCGCTCCTACAAAGTTTGTACCCTGATCACAGCGGAGCTGTCTGACTGGACCGTCGGTTGAGGAAGCGACTAAGTGCGTTGATGAAGGAACTGGTACTTAACGAGTTGGCTGTCTCCAAGTGAACACCTCTGCTGGCCATACAGGTAAAAATAACTCCGTAACGTTTAACTTCACTCCTCTTTTCCTTGATCGGGAAAGGTCCAAAGAAATCTACAGCACAATACGAGAAGGGGGTCAAGGTTCAACTCGATCCACAGGCAAATCAGCCATCTTCTGAATTTGCAGGGGGGGTCGCGCATTTTTCTGCATGTAACACACTTGGAAATACAATTTGACACTGCTGACGATCCACCAACAACCCAGTAGCCTCTCTGGCGCAACTCATTTTGGGTGATACCTCGTCCCATGTGGTTCACTTTGGCATGCCAGAATCGAATCAGCAAATCTGTAATATGACTTTTACGAGGAAGTATCACAGGATGCTTCGTTGCAAATGGAAGGTTAGCTCGCCTCACGCCGCCACCAACGCGGATAACACCGTTTTTCATCGAGAAATGGATCCAAACGATATAAGCAACTAGACTTCTTGACGGCTAGATTTCTTTCTCTTCGCGATCTTTCTAGTAGTAAGCTCTCCAACTTCCTTAAGTTCCTTTAAAACTTGCATCTCGTCATGGAAATGTTCACGTTGAACAACCTTAAGAACTTCCCTCTCTGCTGCGTGAAGTTCTGTAAGTGTGACTGATACCTTCGGTAATGGTCTGATGCTCTCACCACCCGCTTGTCTCGTCAACTTCACTTCTCTACTTGCCAGTTTGCTCTTCAGTCGTAGACACAAAGCTATTGCCTTCAGCACATGCTGCCAGCTTGACATGTGGCGCAAAACGGCTTGACGTTAACGGTTCAGGGGCTTGAGTAGCTCTGCTCTCTACACGAGATGTGAAAACGGCTGCTTTCCTTACTTCAGGATCACTTTCGGTCACTTGAAATTCTTCTATCTTCTCAGGCTGGAAAGTTCCACTCTTCCAAAGAAATAAGGGTCCAGTTAGCCAGTTGGTTCCTTGTAATAACTGTGACGCTGTAAGGCCTCGCGAGGCATGGTCAGCAGGATTAAGTTCAGTGCTGACATACAACCAAGAACTCGGGTTAGTGACGCCACGAATCTGCTGCACACGATTTGCCACATACACATGAAACCTCTTAGCTTCGTTGTTAACATAACCAAGGACGATTTTGCTGTCTGTCCAGAAATGTTCCTTAATGTCCGTGTAAGACAATTCTCGACGAAGAAATTCACTCACGTTTGCTGAAACAGTAGCTGCAGCCAATTCTAGCCTCGCACAGTGATTTGCTTTAACGGGCCACTCTAGATTTCCCAATGACAAGGGAACAGTACGCCTTGTCCTCCACATTGATTAGTCGAAGGTACGAGCACTGTCCATAACCCTCTACACTAGCATCTGAGAAATGATGCAACTCGCTGGCTTTGACCTGCCCAAAGTTCTCCGGCTTAAAACAACGTTGAATTTGCAGCTGATCGAGATTCAGAACATCCTGACGCCATTTCTCCCAATGAGTATACAAACTCTCTGGAATTGGGCTGTCCCAATCAAGCTTGTCTCGGCACATTTGCTGCAAAACTTGTTTTCGTTTCAAGGTAACTGGGGCAACGAAACCACTAGGATCGTAGATTGAACTGATTGTGGAAAGTACGCCACGTCGCGTTAGGGGACGGTCACGCAGCTCGATGCGGAATTGAAAACTGTCATTCTCAATGCACCACACTACTCCTAAGGCACGTTCTAAGGGCAGTGGATCAACCTTCAAGTCTAGCTCCTTTAATCCTTTGGCGCGATCTTCGGCCGGAATCTGTTCAAGAACTTCTCTTTTGTTTGATGAAATTTTGTGCAGTCTCAGGCCGGCCTTGGCGCAAATGCCTTGACTTGCTTTTATCAGTGTAACAGCTCGCTCCACGGTAGGGACTGATTTTAGTCCATCATCCACATAAAAGTCCTGTCGTATAAACTCAGCAGCTTCTTCACCAAACTCTTTCTCCCCATCATCTGCTGCTCTCTTTAGACCAAAATTTGCGCAGCCAGGTGAACTACCAGCACCGAAAAGATGAACCTTCATCCTATACTCAGTCACTTCATTTGCAGGATTCCCATCCTTCCACCACAAAAAGCGCAGGAGATCTCTGTGTTCCTCTGACACCATAAACTGATGAAACATACTCTTAATGTCAGTCATAAACGCAACATTTTCTTGTCTGAATCTGCACAGGATCCCCAGAAGAGTGTTCATGAGGTCGGGTCCTTGTAACAAGTGATCGTTCAGGGACACCCCTTCATACTGGGCCGAACAATCAAAAACAACCCTGATCTGGTCTGGTTTTTTGGGTGGTAAACACCGTGTGTGGTACATAGTTAACCATTCCATCCTGAACTCCATGGCGGTCCGGGTGGTACCTCTTCTGCACACAAAGCAATCACATCTTTCATGAATAAGCGATAATCTTCCAGAAACTTGGGGTTTCTCTTAAACCTTGCTAAAAGTTGGTGCCATCTCTTGACAGCTAGTTCATGTTGAAGGGTAGAGACGGTTTGTCTGTCTTCAAAGGAGAGGCATCTCGTAGTGCCCATCCGATCTCTTCACAATACCATTCTCAAGGATGTTGAGGAATCTCCTGTCTTCAGCTGAACAGGGCTTGGTATTTGCAGAACTTTCTGTAAAGTCTGACTCAAGAATCTTAATAATCTTCTGTGGGTTGATAATCTCTTTCACCTTTGTCGTAAAGGCAAAGTGTTCATGGGTTTTCTTTGACCATCACCTTGTTGCACACTCCTTCCTTATGGTTGGCTTCACCTGTAGATTTGCACACCTTGCCGATTATACCCCACCCCATTAAAGATCTTTGGCCGTAAGGGTCGCCTTCACCTCCCACTAGGACTTCTCTGGGTCTGACGATACTAGGGCAATTATTGCCAATCAGCAAGGAGATTTCCACACTTGGATTGTAGGGCATGAGCTCGTCAGCAATAGGACACAGATGTTCCCATTTCCGGGCAACACTGGCTTTTGGAATCTGCGACCGACTGGCTGGGATGATATCTCGCTTGAACATCATGGGTAGCTTCACAGCATGCTCCCTTCTAAAATCCAACACCTCAACTCCACAAATACGGTTGCTTGGTACATGTACATTTCTCTCTTGCACTGTTGTCAGCAGCAAGTCGGTTGGTGGGCCTTGCAAGTCCAATTTTTCACACAAACTTTGCGACACAAAACTCACATTGGACTGGTCATCTAGCACTGCATATTGTAAGACTTCTTTACTGGGTTGGCTAACTTGTCTAACCCAAACAGGTACAATCATGGCATGATCCGAGCCGCCCTCTTGCTCTGGGATGGTACAAACATTTGTACAGTTCGTAATACTTTCCTTGGGAGTTTTCTGAATATGGAGACATGTAGGGTGATTTCCAGAACACGTATGACATTTAAGTCTGTTCTTACAGGAGGATACTTGATGTTGACTGCTAGAGGCACATCCAAGACAAAGAAATTTCTTATAGAAGAAGTCCTTCCTTTCCTTGTGCGGCTTCTCTGCAAACTTTTTACACTCGTCTAGCTGATGTTCTTCCTTGCAAAACAGACATACTTCGGTCTTTTTCTTCTCGCTCCTCCCTTGCGAACAGGTTGGGGGTCTCTCCTTTTCACCTTGACCCTGGGCAGTCACGTTCTTGCTTGGATCCAATACATGAGTTTCAAGGAAAAGGCCTCCTCGCCTTTTGGTGAGCGTCTGAATGGTCCTCTAGGCCTAACAAACTCTTTGGTTTTGGACAGCTCCTCAAGTTCGGGAATGTTCGCTCTCTCTGCACACTCTTTCACAAATGAAGCAAATTCAGAGAAGGTAGGGTAAGTACCATTTCCTTTTGAGACTCTACACTGTTGTACTATTCCTCTCCACTTATTCTGAATTTGAAATGGCAACTTGTTTAGAGTTTTAACGTTCTCCTTCGCAAAGTCTAAGACAGCAAGACTAGGAGTAGTTTCTCTGGCGGCAATTATCTTTTGCAGGAAGTCAGAAAGATCTCTTAGGGCCTCCGCATCTCTTACGCCAATCTTAGGCCAGTTCTCCAGTTTGTTCATAAAGGCTGTCCCTACTACATTGCAGTTACCATACCTTTCCTTTAACAACTTTCTCGCAGACTGATAGGCATCTTCAGTACCAATTAACATATACTGATCAACAACTTGTTTGGGCTTTCCTGAGATGTACTGATGTAGGAAGTTCAATTTTGTCTGCGCGCGTCCATTGGTTTGGAATCAATAAGGGCACTGAAGGAACTGTTCCATGTAGGATACTCCAAAGGATCTCCACTAAAAACTGGGATTGAAATCTTAGGCAGTTGCCCTGAGATTGCTAGTTGCCTGTTCACTAGGTTCTGCTCCATAGTAGCTGCCACCAACATACTACTTGTTTCCACTAATTTGTCCATACACTTTTCTAAGACGACAGAGTGTGGTTGAAAGGGTGTGGCACTGGGGCTTAACGTACTGTGCACTCCATTTTCTACACGCGGAAGACTGAAAGTGGGTTGGGCTCCATTTAACTGAGTTGAAGAGTAGATAGGTTCTTGCTGACCAGGAGAGAGATCACTCTTACTTGTGACTGGAATTGAATTAAGGAATTTGTCCATGTCCTTGACTTTATCAGCGGGGGAATCGAGTTTAGATCCTGATCATCAAACAGTTCTACTTTATCTGCTGACATGCATACATTAAGCTTTGCTTGATTCTGAGCAAGTTCACTTTGTAATCTTAGCTCTTCCAACTTTCTTTCTTGTTCTAATTTGGTCAACTCAGTCTTTCTGTGTTCTAATCTCAGTAACCGTTCCTTCTCTATATAGGCCAGTTTAGCCTTTAAGGCAGCTTCCTCCTTTTGTAACTGAAACCTATCTTCTTCAACATTATCATTGGAACTTATTTTTGACCTACTACTTTTCTTGGATGCTCGACTGGACCTCTTGGATGCTTCAGAGATTGAATCATCCACGTGGTGTTCGACAAATTCCAGAAACTTTATCTCTGATCTAATGTCACACTCAAAATTTGACCATTCTCTGCCAACTTGATCAACCATTCTTTCAATATTTTCCACATTCTCATCTGGGTTCGCAAAAACCTTAATCTCTTCAACCATGTCTTGAAATTCGCAATACAAAATCTGAGCTTCGCTGAATTCTTTCTTAAATTCTACTAGTTTAGTTGACTGACCTCGCTTCAGTAGAGTACCTCTCATTCGCTTCACCAGTTCACATTTCTTAGTTTTCAAGTTACTTGTTTTCAAGTTGAGTTGATACGTATACCCTTTCTCCGTCAGGAAACGCTTCCTTGATTCATCAGTTTCTTCTTCCAGCGCCACATTGACCTGGTCTTCGGGTCTTGCTTCTTTGTTGACGGACATGACTGCTACACGAAGATCGTCTAACGATTGTTATTGTGGCTGGCCTCCCGTAGTACATACAACAAGAGGAGTTGCTAACCATCAACACGAACGTCCCAAACGTAGTTTATTCACAGGTCCTCGGTACAACACATTCTTTTACTCCTTAGTTCTTGGATCCTGAGTCCCGAGATAACAATCTGACATGACAAATACATGATAGGCTAAATACGTGATTCGTAAGTACTAAACTTCAAAATGTCGTGTGAAATACTCTCTTGGGATTTTCCGTAAAATGTTCTTTTAACAGTTCTTACCGTTTAGGCCGTATAATGTCCGATGGATGGCGATAACTATCCAAAAACTTGAACAACACGAGAAAGGGCTAACATGGCGGCCGCTTACTAAAATCTGGTGCGGCTGCTAAGCTTTTACAACATACCGCTGACTGCGCAGCGCTGCAGTCACAGTTAACATATATAATGAATGACACGTAAATTATTCACTTCACTGGATTGCCATGGTTTACAGTATTGTGAGAGAAGGCATCTTAGGAGAACAAATTAGATCTAGATCCCAGCTCCTGAATCCTCAGCAAGATTTCCTGTTTCTATAACAGTATACTGTCAATTTCCAGGTAAGTTTAAGTTTTTCCTTTTGAAGAACAGACAGGTGCAGTTCATTTAGGGCAGTGATTTAGCGGAGCTGCTTGATGAATCCAGCTGTAGATCAGGTAGAGCTACTGGTATGTTATATCTGGACAGTCGATGTGGCACCATTGAAGAATGGCTGTCAGTTGCTCTGACGGGGAGTTTCCAGATAAGGGAGTAGTTTCTCCCGCAGATACAGCTGATAGTTCAAGAATGTCAGCATCTGTTGTTGAGTCTGAAACTTGTGCTGCATAGAAATTTTACTTTATAAAAATTGTGCTGAAACCCCTCAACACCCATCACTGGTTTGATTATCCTTTTCACACTACATTTCACACTAAGTACTCCAGAGATCTCAACCGGTCAGTGTAAATCGCAGACTGCAGACCAGGGGTAAAATGCAGACTGAGTGTAAAATGCAGGCTAGGTGCAAAATGCAGAATGAGGACTGCAGACTTTTTAACATTTTTGCTTTTTCTTCAAACAGCGAGCTGGTATCAGTTAGACAGTGTATCGTTGACTGACAAGTGACATTTGATATGATTGCAAAAGACTGCATGTTAACTTTTAAGAAGTGATTTTGATATTTACAGGTGTAATTTTTATGTAATATGCCTTTTGATGTTCTGTATTTGCATGCCCAAAAGTAACCAATTCTTCGACAGAACACTGTGATCATATTTATGTTTTCATTTGATCATTTCCTATTGATTTCCCTTTCAAGATTAGAAACATGATTGTAATTGTTTATGTCATAATTTTACAGCTTCAGATTATTCATTGTCGAAATAAATCCTGAATTTACCAAGCTTTCAATGTGTATGGTCTGCATTTTACCCCTGGTCTACAGTCCGCAGTCTGCATTTTACACTGACCGGAATCTCAACACAGCTGAAAAATGTGACCATGAAAGACAAAACAGACACAAATGGAAAACTGTTTGATTGGGAAAAACGCATGGATAACGAACGGTATACAGAGCATTTGAACAGTTTGACTAATCAAAATTATTCAAACAGATGAATAAATTCTTTCGCTAGCTGTAATTTACTATTTTCAGTATCACTGTTCTCAAAGTCACATTACAATACCTTTGAAACCTAACATGGAAGTACAAAATGTCATTACTAGTACGCATAAATAAAATAATGCAGCAGGCGTTAGATGAAAGTTCGTGCCAGATGGCGTGTACTACAGCGGCAAATGTTCCCTTGAATCCACTCTTGTAAGTTATGTGTAATATCCTTGAATCAATCACAACTTCACTCTACTGAAAAATACGATTTATGAATCTTAAATAAGGAGTTTTATCGAGCACGTGCATATGGAATGTACTGCGTGTACACAGACAAAATTTCGCACAATTTCTGAACACAGTGGCAAACCATTGAAACAGGTGAATAAAATGTCAACCAGATTGGTTAAAGAAACCGAACTGTCTGCAAACTAATCATTCTGAAGGGAAGTGGTGATGTGTATCGGTTATTTTAGTCAGGGATATTGTTATAAATTCTGTTGATTGAAGAAGATAATAGTATTTTGATTTGTCTCATCAGTGGTGATGAGACGGGTTTTAGTCTTCTTCACTCTTGATGAATTTTATCATTCAGCGAAAATCAGTTTGAACAGATTGTTAAAGAAGTAAATCGTTCTGAATTGACCAGAATTGGCAATGTTGATCCGTTATTTCAGTCGATGCTGGATAGTTATGTTTTCGGCTGTGCGAGAAACACTTCTATTGTGATTGAGAAAGGAAAGCCTATTTTGGTTCATCTCTGTCTCATTGCTGGGTGACGACAATGGTTTAGTGTAGTTCACTCACGAAAATTATTAAGGTATGTGCTTTCAAAAATTCATGTTTAGCTTTTCAATTCTGCTTTCATCTTATGATATAAGCAATACGTTCAAAACATCTTTTTTTGCCGAGTGCATGATATAATCTGAGATTTTTTCAATAGTAAGGGGACCTCAGATGTTTGTAAAGCCTTTAACGTAACGCATCATGGAGCTTTGCAGGCAACAAAGAATATGCGTATCGCTGGGGAAATGGTTGAGCTTAAGTGTCGAAAGACCAAAACGTCTTCTAAATCAAAGTAATTTTAATTTGGGAACTCTATCAGAACACTAAACAACGTTAGCTTTTATAGTATGAGTAGCCTTTTTCAATAGATTTGTTTGGAGCGGGGCTCAAAAATTGTTTGCTCATATCAAAGCAGTGAATGGATTGTCTTCCCCCAGTCATGCATGGGTATATCGCGATGAAAAACAAAAAAAACGAGCGTTCTTTAAGTACAGCTGTCGTTCATTGCAGGACAAATGATGAACCTGATGTAAGTGTTCGCTTAGCTTCAGTAAATCGTGCTTTCCACAGATAGGACACACGTCTGTTACAGTAAAGCATGTTGACGTAATGAAGTCTTAATGCAAATGGCAGTGATGCAAAAGTGATTGGTTTCTATTTATAGATTTGCATTGCAAATAAGCTTCTCAGGGCCTTAGGGGCCTTGGGGCCTTAAGAATTTTTTTGTCTTGGGGCATTGTACAATGTATAAAGTACACTTAACAGCTAACAAGGTAAACAATCTTAGATTAGCAGGCCTACTGCGCAAAAAAAATATGACTGTAGGGTTGTACTGTCTCAGAAATGTATGAAATCTTTCTTCAACGGGTCTCTCTGACTTAATAAAATACATACATGTCAATTTAGAAATGTGTGACAGCTGAGTCCTACAACGCTAGAAATACACACACCACAATTTACAAGGAGATAGGTTGACTATGTGAGAACCCTATTTGGAACACTTATATGGACGCCTATATGGGACGTCTATATGGGGTGGTTGGCGGATCCTGTTGATCCGCCTATTTTCACTGGATCCTCTGTCCCAGAAATACACACATGGTAATTTAGAAGGAATGTATAAGATAGGTTCACTATTATGAGAACCCTATATGGGACACTTACATGGAATGCTGGACGGTTATATGGAATGGACTATATGGTCACCGGATCCTTTGTCCCTGAAATTAGACGGATTTGTATGGGATTTTTGATTTGCCGGATTCTCTGTCCCAGAACCCCCATTATCCCTCTACTAGCTTCAAACGTATTTGCTTGAAATGTAACACAGCCAGGTTTTTAGACCAAGAAATTAGCTGCTGCATATGATTGAAATTGCTACTTTTATATCCTTTTATTTTTTGGGTCTGCAGTAATTGGCTTTAGCTGTTGCAGTGTCCCTGCCCAAATATTTAAGGTATTATTAGTGTATTGTTACACTCTTATTACTAGTGTTGAATTATACGATTATTTACAAAAAATTGAATATTGATAATTACATTAAAAAGACTACAAGTGATTTAAAACAGCAAATAAGGACATCATATATATGTTCTAAAAGTATATATTTAAGAGGTTTAAAAATCTACTAAAACTGTTCAAGCCTTAAGGGCGTTAAAGGTAATAAAACTACTACGAAACCTGTTTGTCTTAAAAGCTGGCTTAAACTTCGGCATATTTCTTAGGTTAAAGGTACATGTGTTGCGAGCAGGAAGAAGTTCATGGAGCTTGTTCTGTTTGTTCTGTAAAACATTCTTAAATAGTTTGTCAACTAGTTCCTGGCAGCGGTCTGAAAGTTTAGTTAGGCCTGATTCAACCAAGGCCTCATTGTATGAGCAAAGAGGAAAAATGATATGCATAGCCCGCTTTTGTACTCCTTCAAGTTCGTTGGAGAGGTACACCGGGAGGCCGTCATGAAAGACAGGACACGCGTACTCTGTGATCGGACGAATACAAGTGCAGAAAAACTGGACTAACTCATGGGTACCAAGACCAGAGTGTTTAAGCTGAGATAAGCTATACAAGCGCTTTTTAGCTTTCTTAATAATGGAGTCTCTGTATTCTTTAGGGCAGAGCTAAAAGCATTCCACTTTTCCTTGAGATTGTGGTTGATAGGCCTAGGTCACTTTATGATCAGGTGATCTGTGTTGATCTCATATCAGTGACAAAAGTCAACCAACATGGTCGCTTGACTTTATCCCATGGGACATAGGCATAGGAAGCGGCTAAATACGTCCACAACTGTTAAGATGTGCCTATCCCTTTGCCATAAAGTGCTTAACTGGATCCTTGCTAAGATCAATTAGGTCAAGCTAATGTTGAGATTGGTGTGGAACCGCCTTTATTGGTAAACCTAGCATTGTGACCATAATATTTGAATTCACTATTGGTCACTTAAAGTGTCTCCCTTTCACTGAAACCTGCATAACTGTTAGTAGCATGATTTTGCAGCTTTTTACAGCCACCAGATTTCGCCTTGTCAAAGGTTTTTCAAATGAGAGCTGACACAGAGAACCTGTTTATGTCCTTTCCTTGAAAAAAAACAAAACAAAACAAACAAACACAACCAGTTTAGGTGTAGTCTCTTTCCCAAGACAAATTTGGTTTCTTCATCTCCAAAGTCATACTGATGTATTTCTTTTTCATACACGTTCATTTGTTCACAGGTACGTCAAACTTTCCTTGAATGAAGAACAGCAAAAACACTGTCACTTGCTGGATGAATGTGGTTTTGCTGTATCACAGCAAACAATACCAACGATAAATAGTACACAAACAACTGAAACTCTCCATTTACAAGCCGTCGTGATTCACTGTGGGAAACACCCGAATGGCATACCACTAAAATCAAGAATACATAACAGGAAATTGGAAATGAGGGATGTGAAATGACCTCAATCAAGGATATTTCTCTAAAGTTCAAAATATGATAGGATTAGGATGAGGCTTTTCTTGTTATGTTGTAATTGAGGTTAGAGTTAAATATTGTCATAAAAAGGGTTAATTAAATGGCTAGGATACGGCTCAGATAAGAGCTCCGGATTAATGTATTTATAATTAGACTGGGTTCAAGGCTATAAACGCCATACAGTTCTAGTAGTGTCTTGTTTTGTCCATTCCTCGTCCCCGTGTCCCATTCCTTGTTCTTAGGTGTATAATTTTCCTTTTGTTCAGAGGCAGAGATATCTGTTACAGAGTGCATCACACCCAAAAATGTTTTGAGTGGCGATTGTCCCAAAGCACTGCAGAAATTTTTAGCATTATTGAAAAGGAAAAGGTTATGAAGTTTACTAACTGATTTCTTGCAGTGAATTTCCTTTTAAAGAAATGAACATTGTTGAAATTTGATGATCTCAACTATTTGATTGCCGAGCATGTGAGCATATCTGCTCAAAAATCGTACATTGTATTTTTTGAAGCTTGCTGAATGGCCTAGTTAGAACCAATAAGCATTTTTAATATGATGATTAAAGAGCCCAGGATCAACTTTCTGTAAACATGAAAACACTTTTTTTTTTCAGGAAAATTAGTTTAGCAGGAAGTTCGTAAGAGCATTTGAAAATGAGTTTCAGCCATATATCTTAAAAGTAGTGATTTAAAAAGACCAAGAAAATTAATGTTGGTTAACTGCTGCGAATTATAAATCTTGAAACTTTCCACACTGGAATTCACATCATAAGCCGAAAAACAGGCCTCCCAAGGTGTGCAAGACAGAGTTGTTCTCAAACCATCAAAATCAGACTTTCTATAGTTATATACCTTTCTTGCACCATACTTTACCCTTCTGAAACTGCTCTTGATGGTAAAAGTAACAGAAATATGAGCTGAATAGTAGCTTCCTGACCTTGTAGGTACATTAGTAATCAAGGCTTGATGATTTGTTAGGATGAGATCGAGTATACGTCCAGTAGAACGATTGTCTGTAGTTGAACTAGGGCGAGCAACAAGCCTATTCATTTGCATAAGAAAAGAGTCCTGTAAGATGTTGCAGAAAGATTCAACTTGTGTATCTGAGTTTGTCATGCTGGTGGCCGACCAACCAATATGAGGGAAATTAGAGACACCAGTAGTAATTACTACATCAGATATTCCAATACCGTTAAATTTATGTAGAAAGGTCCTGAACCCGTCCAAGAAAGTCACCTTATCCATATCCATCACCATCATCTATTCCCTTCCACCCTTGTTATGATTATCTATTCAGTTCAATGCTATTTGTCAATTAGAAATTCGTTCGTGCTTAACATGCGTCTATCTAGTTAGTCTCTCTAGCACAGTTGCCAAAATCGTTTCAGCATTCTATCAATACTCTATCTTTCCAACACTATCAATACAGTCATCCACTCGAGCAATTGCTCAATGCTCAACCTCGTCCCCAAGGCGCTTTTCCCTGGCTTTGGAGATAGGTGGGAAAAGGCCCTGGTATCGGCCAGTCACACTGTCATTTTGATTACTTGATTGATTTAGGCAATTGATGCAAGAAAATGGCGAAATAAATTCCACTCCCTCAAAGTCTTTTACAGCTTCAATCTTATCTACAGAAATGTCAAGAAGTATGAACAACCAATCGCATGTAGGCCTCAAGGCTACTCGGTGGTGTTATGTGGATGACATTGATTACTTAAGGAGCATCAACCCCCATGCCAAGTGCTGAAGTTGCAAATAGCACCCTCACCCTCTATTTTTTTTCTTTATTTTGGATATAATGTCCTTCTTCATACGACTTGTTTGGGGGTCATGAAACCTTCACAAATAGTCTTGCCGTGAGTTCTGAGGTATTTCTAACATACTGCTTGTCTTTTAACATTATTTCAAACAACCCATAAGCAAAACCATAGTATTTCAGCTTAAACTATATAATTTGTAATTGGGTAGTTTTCTTTTATACTGCTAGTTCGTTTGCAGTGGGTTCAAGGATATGGTCGTAAATTTCGTCCCCATGGTGACTGCTGAGGCACAAATAAAATTTTGCAATCACTTTTTAGACGTAGACTTTGTTTTAAGTCTTTTAATAAATCAGGCGGTGCAATCGCTGTCAGAGCCATTATACAGTTTAAAAGAATGCCTTCAACACTGAAAGCTCTTCACCCCTGAATCAAGACATTAAAAAATATGCCCAGTTATAAGCAAAACTTCTTTTACATTAGGCATTTTGTGGGCGCATATTTTGTATATGAATTATGGTTCAGATGTAAAAACATGGAGACTAATATATAGATTTAGCCAGGGCTAAAATGGAAGCTTCCGTTTATGTACTTCTAATAAAATGCAACAAAGTTTATACTCATTAACTTAAAGCCATGACAAAGAAGTCAAAGAAATATTGAAATCCCTACTTATCATTTAAAGCTTTTCATCCTCCTGTTCTACTGAACCTGAAAGTGGAATCACTGTTACATGCAAAACTGACTTAAACAGTCCCGCTTGTTGGGTGGGGGAAATCTTAAAGGTTGTGGACCATTAAAGTTTCGAAATATTGATGCATATTGTCGGGTTTGGAATAGACAACAAAGACAGGTTAAATTATTGTCCAAACGAAGAACAGTACAGTTTGATTGAAATTTTAGTTCGTTTGCTATGGGTTCTAGGATATGGTCATAACTGTCATTTCCATGGTGACACCTTCAGAACCTTTTTCAAGAAATTGTCGCGTAGTAGTTAAGATAAACTTAGCTACTCCGTTGGAATATGAGTCTCCTCGGTCAAAAGAGAACCCGCACTGGTGCTTTATTCTCAGTTTAGCTTCCTTGGGAGGGATATGCAATACAAAAAGATTATCGTTGGGATGGGTTTCCTTGTACAAGTAGCCTGCAGCACCATTATTTGACAGTTCCTGCGCAGGGGCATGTTCTGTAGTTTCTGAATTTGAAGATCTAAAAGGGTACTTAGTTTTGGCTCCTTTCTTTCTTGCCACATTTTTGTTGACCGTTACCTCTACCAAGCTTGATCTTCAACTTCGTACCTTTTGCCTTTAGAGGGATCGATAGTTGCCTTTCACTGAATGGCTGCAGGATGATTAAAGCACTTCTAAAAACCCCATCATCAGGGAGTCACTACTTCATTCTTGCAATTTTTCTTTCCTTGTAATACAACAGCTACATCATCGGAGGGATCCTTGTCTTCAGTGTACTTTTATTTTCTTCTTAGTCCTGCGCCACCCAGATAACCTGACCTTATAGGGCATTGTTGACTGACATTGAATTGAATTTAGCAACATAGTCCTCTCTGGCCTTCACTCCAATCAAACCATGAATCAATGGGTACCAGAAGGTGTTTCACGATCTTCTCGAGCCGGTATTCTTCACTTTAACCGCACACAGCCAATTTTAACTCGCGTATGTATCTCGCTTTCTTGAAACACTTGTTTTGGGAATTCAATATTCGAAAAGCTTATTCTTTGCATTTGTTATATAGCGCAGCTCTTGCATGCTCAAAGTGTGCACCATGGGTAAGAAAGTCTGGTTATGACGTAGCGTACAAACACCGACCTTCCGTACACCCACTACATGTAAGGCGATGTCAAGTGTCACATTACATCTTGCACGAATATTGACACTAGCCTGTCAGTTGTGTAAGCCATCCGTATGAGGTTGAGTTGACAGCTGTCAAAATCACACATCTGCTGAAAATTATCACATGACCATCTTGCTGGCTTGTTTCAAAGACTAGTTTTGCCCCCACACAAAAGCTGATATAATATGTCACACTTACCAACATAAAAATGAAACTACACCTTCACAGGGCAGGGCTGCCAGTCAGCTGCGAGTAGTTTAAAGTTATGTGTAAGGCAAATTAAGGATAATTGATAATTTTGTGGTGCGATAAGTGGCATCATCAAACACATTTCGTTGGTATACTTTCTTAACAGCTCCATCTGCTTAACTGTTTGATGACAAAACAGCAGTCTGGTCCTTAGAAGCTGATGATGCAGGGTCAGGAACCTCATCTGGTGGGTTGTCTTCTTGGGCTTTAATCCTGCTATCATCATCATTTCTTCCTTGTCATCGGAGTTTCTAGAATGAGGTCTGTAAAAGAAGGCATCACCAGGGGAATCTTTTTTCCTTTGACCAGTGAGGGCATCTAAATGTTTTCGATCCAGTGCAGAAAATTGGAGGGCCACTCATTCTTGATACATGTTGTTCCAGATGTCCTTGTTGGTTGGAAAAAATCTTCTGCATATAATCAACTCTCTCGTAAGTGACCACCCTTGGTGCACAACAAAGTGGTCGCTTACAGGAGGTGGTTAGAATATAGAACGATGGTAATTTAGCATATTGGCATATTAGGGAAAGTGAAAGTTATTTTAACAGGATACAGTTACTGTTTATGAGGAACCTATCTGGATATTTTATACTAAAGTACGCTGTGTCACCTCTCTCTTTCGCCTTCAGCAGTTTTTGAGTTGTGATTTTCTTAATTCATAAAGTTCTTTTGGCATCTCTTCGAAGACACTGCAAGTCTTGTCTTTGAACAACTTCCTCGCCTTAAATAGGACTTCTTTGCGGTCGCAGTAAGGTAGGAACTTTGCGATGATGGGGCGCAATTTCTTACCTCTCTCTTTCCCTACCCGGTGAACGCGTTGGAAATCAATTCTGCTTCGACTTTTTGGATTTGTAGCTCTTGTTCCACAAAATTGGAGATGATCTCTTGCGTGTTCTCCGTGTTTTGATTACTGACTGTGCTATTTTCTGTGCCATCTTTTGTACGGACCTCTTCTTGAATTCCAATAAACATTAAGTTTTCTCTTCTGCTATAGTGCTCTTGGTAAAGAAGTTGCATCTTAAGATTGTCCACATCATGTTGTAAACCTTTCACATCTCGCTGTAGGTCACTAATATCTGGGTCGTTGTAATCAACGCTCTGCTCGAGGTCATTTACCTTTTCATTGGTCTTTTTTTTCTTCTCTAAGGCTTCTACATCTTTTTCAATAATTCCTAAGGACTATTCTATATTGGTCACTGACTTGTTCAGTTTCTCTAGACGCACTTCGATGCTATCCAACTTGTTTAATTTATTCAAAATTAGGTCGACTTTAGATGCTAAATTATCTGCCATATTCAGCACTTTCAAAATGTTGTCTTCGCCTCACTCTCTAGTGCACTATGATTCTTTTCATGTTTTCGTTTCTTCGGGGAAGAAGCATTCGACGACCACAATTCTGGCCTATCTTTTCATTTGAGTGGCATTGCTAAAAGCCGTCAATGATATAAGTCATTACGGAGCACTAAAATAGCGTCCTACTCCTTCGAATTCCCAGGGTCTCCGGAATGGGAAAGTTGGTTGGAATTAACTTCATTGCCCAATCCATTATGAGCAGCACCTGCAATGGTTTTAGGTTATCAATAATGAATTATTTCATATACTTCACATCAATAATTTCACTCTTGGCCGTGTCCTGGTTAACTGAACGGAGAATGGCACCACAAGTTCCACAGAGAAGAATGTCTCTCAGCTGGTATGCTTTTACCCATTAGCTTTGTTTATGAACACTTGAATCTACTCGAACCTCTCTAAAGTTAATAATAGAGTAGAAGAAGCTTTCAGCAGTAATTGTTAAGAGTTGTTGATTTTATTTTATCAACTTTTGCAGGACACGCTCAAATGAAGTTTGATAAACAAGAACAAGGAAAGCGAAAAAATTTGGCATCATACAAAATTCGAAACCAGGACTGCAAAGTGTACTCAAGACAGGCATTCTTTTGAAAGGAAAAATGATGTTATGATGCAACTATATAGCCACTGCAGTATAACAGCCATGCATTTGTTCGTAAGGAACGTTTTTGCGTTAGAGGTCACATACTAACTCTTCCAGTTTCTCCACTGCATAAATTCTGGTGCAGTATGCACCTTCAATTTAGTAACATGCATATGCCACTTGTTGCAGTAAGACAAGTATGTAAGTAACCCGAGCGTATTGTCATAGTAAACAACAGGGAATTTTGCTTTGTTGTTCTTTTTTATACTTGTTGCTGAAATAGGCCAGATCATTCCCCACTGCCCTTTGAAGATTTCAATTGTTACACCACTTTTCATTGAAACAACTTTTTACATTTGGTTCAAAGGGTGTTACCTTGTATCTGATCCCATAATTTTTACAATCTAGGTTACTTTGAATGCTTTTTAAATCAACTCACAAAGTAATACAACAATAAGAGTGGCACTGAAAAGAGAGTAATGACACTGTTCAAAGTTACTTAAAATAACACTACGCATAGCCTCTGAAAACCCAAAAGCATAGAGTCTACATTCAATGAAAAAAGCATACTAACGTCTGCTGGAAACCATTTTGATTATGTATCATTGTGGTTCTGAAACCTAATCAGACATCTTCTGGACACCTCATATGAAAGCTTATGCTGAATGCACATGCTTTAAAGTACATGTTGAAATAGGTTAACCAGACACAGTTGCTGTATAAGGCGTTTCCTGTCAAGTACTTAAACTGTTACCTTTAAAAAGAGACTAGACTAAACTTTTTCAGCAGTAAAGGAACAAAGTACCTGTTTTCCTATCATTTCCACTTATCCATCACTCCTGTTCCATGGATGAATTTTGTTAAGCTTCCATCATCCGTTCAAAATCGAAACATGACCAGGCCCACAGATGACCCCAGCAATCCATTATTCACGTATTTTGCAAAATAATATGTTTATTATATGGCTTCTTCCTGTTTGGGGGACCGAAACAAGACGCGCGATTTGACAGCTGTCAAAAAAGAAAGTTTTTATTGGGTCACGAAAATAGTAGCACATAACAAAGGCTTTCCGAGAAACTGAAAACAAAATGCAAATGCACCATGTTAAGAAAAGTTCAAAATTTCGTCAAAACTAAGAGTTCTGTAAGTGTACAAAAAAGGAAAATATCAACTATCCTGCAGTCCGCACTTGAAAGTAAAGCAGCCTCTACTCCTGATCATCAATGCGTGGGTGCTTTGCCGAGCTTAATGGAATGATATTAAAAACACAGTTGTTCATTGTGCTGCTTGTTGCTCCCAAGCGAAAAAAGCTTTGGCCTTAGCATAATTCGAACGGGATTTGGAGTTGATCACGTCTGGCTCTCAGCTTAAAACAATGTATCGGACATATGCCGTTGGTGTGTGATGGAAACTGATTTGCATGAACTCAAACTTTGAAGATTTTTGTGGCCACTTAGTTGCATCACAAAACGTTCTGGCACACCAGCATCAAGCAGACGGGAAATTGACGCTTACAGATGGAATGATTGGATATCTTCTTATTTTGAGCTGCTAAACCGCATTTTTTGCCGCTGTGGACATAAATTTCCCATTTCGTTTCTTGCCGGTGGTTAGCTCTTGTACCAAACTTGGCTTTAAGGCAGGTTTGGTGATTAACTGCCAGATAGAATGGCGATTCTGGGCTGTTGGCTTTCTGTGGATGGCGCACCTTAAACAACTTGTAAGAAAGAACAGGGCATCTGTTTGTGCTGGTGGCAAACACTTAAGGACAGAATTGGTGTTGATGACCGCCTTCGAGATCTTGGCGATTTTTTGCTTCCCCTTCGGCTGTCCACACTAGCACCTCACGGGTGGTCTCGGCGTCCACTCCAGCACTTTATCTCCCCAACACAGCTTTCTAATTTCATCCCTGGCTCTGAAGCCAAACTGCATTGATAAAACCACTACAGGGTGCCCTGCAATGCCAGTGGATGGTGATTTCAAAATTCACCTGTTTCAAAGAGGTTCACTTCTTCTCCATCTGTCAACTCACGGCTAGCGCTCGTTTGTTTCCATGTCCTTCTTTAACTAAGCTCTTTCTCTTGGCAGCCAAGACGCTCCCTCTTTGAGGATGTTCAAGGGTAGTTTTTGCTCAGTAATGTGGCGCTGGATGCTCTTTTTGAAAACTGGAGACCGTGTCCATCTCATAGTCGCTGGCATCTTTTTTTCTCAGGCCTTGAAAAACACTGCAGAGGAGCTTGTCAAGATCACTTGCAGGTGTGTTTGTCGCCTAGGAGTGAAAGAGGAAATAATATATTGAAATTAGTCCTATCATTCTAATAAAATATTACATTTACTTGAAATGCTCACTCAGGTAACCCAGGTAACTTGGAGCTTGAATTGACAAATTTCATTTGAATTTGGCAAGCGCCTTTATATATGTCAGTGAGAAGTATATTGACCTATGGAGCACCATTAGTAGAGAAATTTGGCCATCTCTCCATGCAGTAAAATTTGGTTGTGACGTAATCGTCCATCTGTCAGTCCGCCCTGTGTAGCAATGTGCCCATGCACAGCTTCTGCTTAGTTGTATGATTGTTTTCTTGAAAGACAGGTCTATTTTTCACATATTTAGAGAAGACCCAAACATCCATTCCAATTAAGCAAAGAACAGTAAAGACGAACATCTTTCAAAACCTCCGAATCTCTTTGTAACAGCCAAAAAATTAGACTAAACCAGGGTTTTCATTGAGGGCAGGGGGCCGAGGATTTTCCCCAGCTAGTATGAACGTTACCCCCACCTACATTATTAGCAAATCGAAGAAGAATAGAGCTAAACATCCCTAGCTGTTTGATTCCCTGGCTACTCTAATCGTTTACCCTGCAACTTGAAATTTTAATGACAGCCCTGAACTCAACATCTTTTTTAAACAAGTACAAAGTAAAGTAAAATAAATAATAAATTTTTATTAATTTATTACAATCAAAGAGAACCTAAATAAAACCAGTGTAACACCTTGTGCCATGTCATTAGCCAGTTGCCTGGGAATTGCTGAAACAAGTATAGGTAATCATATGATTTCAAGTGCAATTTGGAATAAATAAGCACTTGCAAATTTTTAAAATTCAATGAAAGCACGAGCCAATAGGGCGAGTGCACTTTGTCCTCTTTTGAAAAAATTTACAAGTGCTTATTTAGTTGCACAAGAAAAATCATGGGATTACTCATTAATTCAAAGTAGACAGACTGCAAATTATAGTAGTTGCTAGAAAATATATCTCACGTGTCCCAACTGTTCATCAGTAGGATGCCTAAAATGTGTGCAATTCCACAATTGGTTTCTGCTCCATTAAATCCTATACTAATTGCAGAACATTTTAGAGGAGCCACCCACCGTGTGAGCACAGTCGTAGACAACACATGTAAAAATAAGGAAAATAACACAATGCAAAACTAAGACATTATTAAATGAACTAAATGTACACGCGAACTGAAATAAATAAATAATGCACGCGCCCAAAATTAAATTAGTTTTACTTTGCGTACCAATATACAACTGAAATAAAAATCCAAGTAATAAATAAGCAATGTAAGGATGCGATGGTGCAATTTAAGCCTGGATTGCTAATCTCATCTCCTGAAGGGCTGCACCGTATTTCTCGACGATAAAACCATGCCGATTGGACGAGGTTTATTAAATGAGTTCTGAAGTCGATTGGTTTCAAAGCCTTGTTGTCTGAGACGTAATGAAAGACCGCGGAGTCTATTTATGAAGTCAACTCTGATGTGCAAATTCTAGCATATCTCACCAGTTGAGATGTGTAAACACTGTAAGCGGGAATGTTGCTGTCCAGCATGAGGAAAGTTGACAATTCGGAATGCAAAGTCATCTCTCTTGATCGAGATGCTGATATGGAAAAAGGTGTGGTTACGTGCCAGTCTTGATATTTGTGTCGAGATAACACACTTCAGTAGATCATGTGGAAGTATCCTTAAGTTCCAATCCGACAGGTAAATCGGCGCTGATGCAATTTCCAAAGTTCACATTGTTAATACTGAATAAGTCGTTATATATCGTAGGTGTTGCTGAACTGGATGGCTTTTTGTAATGTCTTGTTTCATTGTTTTGACCATAAAATCGTACTCAAAGGTGTGAAGGAAGAGATCAGCCAACAAAGGTGCACTGTTGGTGCTCATGGGTATACCAATAACCTGCGGAAAACCGAGCTTCAAAACGAACATAGATGTTATTCGATAAGGAAAGTCAATAGCAAGACCAAACCCTCTCGACAGGAGAAGTATATGTGTACCTTTGTTGACGCCTTATCATTCACCAGAAGGTCACAAAAATTATTGGTAACAATGAAGCTTTTCCTTTAGTATTGAAAACTCTCCCAAAGTTCATGAAGTTGCTTTTTAGCTGGGCGTGTGGAAGGCTAGTATAAAGAGTAGAAAAGTCAGCAAATACGCAACTGAACGAAGTACAATGA
>CALNXK010000945.1:0-22642 GCA_942486035.1 Porites lobata | reverse complement strand
CCCTACCACAAATTGAGTGCTAGCATCACGCCGATGAAGTTCTCGGTGCAGGCCTTGGAAGATTTCGTGGATTTGAATCGCAGTTATTTCATCGTCGACTTGCGTTTGTCCACGGCGGGTCAGAACGGCATCGTGGCCGATGCCAATTCGGCGTCGAATGCCAACAACACCAAGTTCACGTACGCCGTCAACAACTTGGCCCACACCATCTTCAAGCAGATCAACGTGCGGTTCAATGGGACGCTGATGACCGAACAGACCGACACCTATCCCTACTCGGCCTATCTCCAGACCCTGCTCAACTACAACCGCGACGATGGAGCGACCTTGCTGGCCCCTCAAGGATGGGTCAATTTCTTGAACGTGACCCCGACGTTGGAGGCCACGGGCGGCGACGACGACATCAGTACCACGGCGGGCTGGGCTCACAATAACGATAACCTGCTCAAGACCTTGACGACCCCTTTCCGGGGCAATGCCGTGGTCCGGATGATCATGCGGCCGTACCTACCCGTGTTCCACACGGGCAAGATCATGGTGCCCGGGGTGGAAATGAATTTTGAGTTCCACTTCAACAGTCCGGATTTCTATACCTTTGCGACCCTGACCAGTGGCACTGGCGTCAAGAACTACGTTCGGTTGCGAGAAGAAGATGTGGACATCACCTTGCATTTGTGTCGATTGAATCTCAACCCAGATGTCTACGGGTCCCTGGAACGGGAACGCAAGCTCAAAGAGGCGGTGGTCAAGTACCCGGTGGTGAGTGATCAGATTCGCACGTTCTCCTTCAACGGGGCCACCACCGTGTGGATGGAAGATAATCTCTTTCTGGGGAGGGTCCCCCAGCGCATGATCGTGGGGATCTTGGACAGCACGGCGTTCAATGGGACCAAAGAAAAGTACCCGTTTGCCTTCCAGAGCAAAGGGGTGACGTCCATTCGACAGTTTATCGAGGGAGAAGAGTACCCGTACGTCACCCTGGAATTCGCCGGCAATAATACCCTGAAAGATTGGGAAGGCTATCGTCGCTTCTTGGACGCGGCCGGGTCCGTGGCCAAACATCGCGAGTTTATGGTCAAACCGGACGAGTGGGGACACAACAAGAATTGTACCCTGTACATGTGGAACAACGTGCCTAGTGGGAACGCCGATAGCCTCAAACTCAATCCCAAGCAGACCGGCAACGTACGACTGGAAATCAAGTTCCGAGCGGCCCTGAACGCCAACATGACCATCTTGGTGTGGGGCGAATTTGAAAGCGTCATCTACATCGATCACCTGGGGGCCGTGACGTATGATAACAAAGCGTAAAGGATCGCAGGGTGTAGTTGGACCATGGAACTGGTGGCGTTGAGTGATCGTCAATGAGAGCCTTGGCGCTTTCCGACCCCGAGTTGAAGCGCGTGTTCCAAGGCGTCTATCCCTCCGATCGATTGCCCGCGCACCCGCCCAAGACCACCCAAGGCGCCTACATCGTCAACACGGACCCGGCCGGCGACCCGGGCCAGCATTGGTTGGCGCTCTGGACGGACCAGGGGGTGTGCGACGTGATGGATAGTTACGGGTTGCCGTTGACCTTTTACGACGCCCCGGGCTTGCACGAATGGATCGCCAAGCATTGGAAGGTCGTGGTGCGTAGCGACAGGACCCTGCAGGCCTACGACAGTCTGACGTGTGGCCATTATGCCTTTACCTACCTGCAAGACCGCGTGCGTGGACGGACCCTGCTGGAGTATGTGGAAAGTTTTCGAGACGGCGATTACGTGTGGAACGATCATCGCGTGGGGGAACGCGTCCGGGCTTGGATCCAGACCACCCTGGACGAAGCGGCCATGGACGAACCCGATGGACCGGACACCCAACGCTGTATCTCTCGACGTTGTGTATTGTCTTCATTAAACGAGTCTTAACCCTTGTTCGAGGTGTGTGTGTTTTTTTCGTGGGTCCCACAAGGGAAAGACGACGACTAGGGACGGGTATATCAACGGGATTGGGGACAGGAAGGGCATGGGTGCGGGGGACTTCCGCGCGAGCGGTCGGTCCGATTCCCCAAGGGTTCTCTCCCGACCGGTGGTGGGTACGTCCGGTGTTCTCTACAAAATAGTACTACCCTGGGACTGAGTTGACCGAGTCTGGCCGCGGGGGTGCCCCGTACTCAATCAAGGGGCTCTTAGCTCAGGGGGTAGAGCGGCGGCTTTGCAAGCCGCGGGGCATCGGTTCGAGTCCGATAGGGTCCACGCCACGTCGTCGCGGGCGCTCCATAAAACACCGGTGCGCTCGCGGCGACGTGATTTTTTTGAGAATGATTACGCGCCAAGATAAGCAACGTGTCCTGGAAGCCTTGGACGAACGCCTGTGGATGGAACTGTTGTTGAACCCCGTGGACGCGTTGTGCAACACCTGGGATTATGGACACTATCGCACCTTTCGTCGATTGGTGTGGGCCAGCGATTGGGTGGGGTTGGGTCGGGCGTTGGACGCGTGCCCGGAAACCGCCGTGGTCGAGTCCATGCGGACCCTGATAAAAGAGGCCTCGCCGCGATTGTACGCCATGGTGACACCATGATTCGTCATCCCTGCAACACGCTGGTGGGCGGTCCGTCGGGGTGCGGGAAATCGACGTGGACGCGCGGGTTGTTACGACACGCCAACGAACTGATGCACCCACCGCCTCGGGTCAAACATTATTGTTACGGGGCCTGGCAACCGGCCTTTGACGAGATGAAACAAGAGAAGGTGCAGTTTCACGAAGGATTGCCCACCTCGGAGGAATTGGACCAATGGTTCGGTCCCACGCAAGGGGGACTCTTGGTCTTGGACGATCTCATGGACGAAGGCGCCAACGACAAACGCGTGTTGGATCTCTTTTCCAAGCACTCGCATCATCGGAACATTAGCGTCCTGTTCTTATGCCAGGATCTCTTCCCGCCCGGGAAATTCGCCAAGACCATTTCGCGCAATGCCCATTACATCGTGGCGTTCAAGAACCCGCGGGATCAAGTGGGTATGCGCACGTTGACCCTGCAAGCTTTTCCCAACGAATGGTCGCACGTGATGAACATCTTTCGCGAATGCACGCAACGCCCCTTTGGCTATTTAATGCTGGACTTACATCCCGCGTCAGACGATCGGTACCGTCTCTTCACCAACGTGTTACCGGAGGAAGGACCGACGGAGACCTATGAACGCCAAGCATGAGTCGACGGACCACCCCTTCGTCCGACGAGTTTCGGGACGATCTGGTTTCGACGTCTTGACCTGGGAGAATGAACTGGCGCGAGAACAGGCACGACAAGCGCGGAGACGCCAAGGAGGCCGGCAACGGGACTTATCGGAACGTCTGGAAGGGCACACCACGCCTTTGGCGGTAGGTGGGGACGGTCCCCCCCCTCGTCACGCCGACGGGGGTACGGGATGCCTTGGCACGGGCCATGGACCTCTCGGGATTCCCACAGCCCCGCCGGCCGGGGTAGGCGTCGCGCCCAATCTGGTGCCCCCCAGGGCAGACCTGCCCAGTGCGGAGGCCATCCGGACCGCGGCCCGGGACTTGCCGTCACCCACGTTTAGTCCCCGCCAAATTGGGGTCATGGAACAGATTCTTCGAAACGAGGTACCCGAAGATCAAATCGATGCCCTGTTGGACTCGGTGGGGCTCGACAACAACCAATTGGCCGATTACATGGCCGCACGCCCCCCGTCGCCCGCACGCTCCCCGACGCCTGCACTCACCACCCAACAACTCGATGTCATGGAACGGATTGCCCGAGGGAATTTTCGTCCCGGGCAAATCGAGGCGATGTTGAGGGCCGCGGGTCTCACCAAGGACCAATTACGCGACTATGTCATGAACCGTCCCGCCACTCCCCGGTCCCCTTCACCCCCCCGGGCACCGCGAGGGCGAGGCCGAGGTCGAGGTCGAGGCCGAGGCCGGGGACGCGGCGGGGTGCCACCCGGAGGAGGTGGCGGGGGCGACGACGATGGAGGCCCGCCTGGGGGTGGCGGCGGAGGCGGTGGAGGGGGCCGTCGTGGCCGTGGCCGTGGCCGTGGCCGTGGCACGCCCCCTCGACGACGAGCGCGCATGAATCAAGACGAATTGCGACGCCAGATGGACCTGTTGGCCGAAGATGCCCGTCAACGGTCCGTGGGGCGCCGTATTGCCGGCATCACGCATACCAATACCGTCACCACGGTCTACAAGGATGGAGGAGAACCCGAAGTCTATCGCACGTCCTCGCGGTTGTCCACGCCCAACACGGTATAAAAAGCAGTCACGGAACCTGACCCCGTCACATCGCATCATGGTTCGACGCGGACGGAGACGACGACGACGACGGGGTTGGTGGCCACACCCAGGTGGCCCCTGAGACGCATCTGGCAACGAGGAGGAGGAGGCATCTTACCTGGGTCCTCCCTCTGGCCATCGCCGCGGGCAAGAGGCGACGCCGATAGGGACCCAGTCACTCTATAAAGACCCCCTGGACCGTTGACCGTCGGAGGACACCATGGTGCGACGCTTACAACGACAACTGCCGTTTTTGCGGAGCGTGTTGCGCGAAGCCGACCAGCGCGTGAGACGGGAACGATTGCAGCACGCCAATGCCGATCAAGTCAATGCCATCAGTGAGTTGGTGATGAACACCTTGAAAGGGCATGTGGCCGTCCCGCCTCGACTCTTGGATCAGTTGCGTCCGCACAAGCAAGCCTTTGCGCGACATGGCGCGTCGCAAGCATTCCATAAAACGGCGACGGCAGGTCATGATGACTCAAACCGGGGCGGGCATGTGGCACGCTTTGGATCGCGTGTCGTTGCCTGTCAAGATGAGTCATGGACCGTACCAGAAAAAGTACGTGGTGTCCCGGAGGACATGGAGCGGTTGGTGGACCATTACAAAGGTGCGTTGATGGAGAATTCGCGGTTGACGCATGCTGCGCGGTTGGCGGCCAAACAACACGTCTTGCTGGCCTCCCCCAACATCCCGCCGGCCACCAAAAAGATCCGCGTCAAAGCCCTGGGACCCGCGGTGCGTCGAGCCACCAAACGCGTGCGGACCATGGCGTTGCCAGGAGCCGGAGGGGCCGCGGCGGGGGCCGACGACGACGGCGACGAGTTTGCCCAAGGACCCATGGAGACCTTCTTGAAAACACTTATAAAAAGCAGCACGCCCCCCACCCAAGGCCACACCCAAAGGGAAACCGAAGGTCCCACCCAAGCCGAAGTTCAAGACGCCCACCTTGGTCCCGTTACCGGAGGACGATTGGGAAGAGGAATTGGCGGAGCCCATTCCGAGTACGTCCAAACAAAGGCAAGTCCCCGGCGACCATCCCGAAGAAAAACCCGCTTCAGTTATCATCTCCCCAAGGCTCACAAAGAAGCGCAGAAGTTGAGACCTCAACCCGGCTGGAGCGTGTGGGAGAAAAGGTGCAGCGGAAACTGGATGGCAAGGACTACTAGACGCCGCCGACGCCGCGCGTCGCGCCGTGGCCGCCGCCGCCGCATGGTCGGTCGGGGTTGGACGTGCAAAAATGGTTGGGCAAGACCGGCATCGAATTTCATTGGCCCGGGTACCAATACATGGGGCCAGGTACCCATTTGGAGAAACGCCTGAAGCGCGGGGATCCCGGCATCAACCGATTGGATCGCATTTCCAAACAACACGACATTGATTATTCTCGCGCGCGCAATCTCCAGGACAAGTGGAAAGCCGACGACAAGATGATTCGGGCCATCACGAACCTCCCGGGGAAAAAGACCCTAACCGAAGGCATCGTGAAAAAAATCATGCAAGCCAAACGCAAATTGAAACTGTAACGTGTTTATTGAGGCAAAGACTTACATGTGGTTGATCTAAAGTAGAGTTCTAGTGACCAAAAAAAATAAAGGTGTTTTTTGTCAGTGTACGGTTTACATCTCAGTATTTTTTTTGGGGGTTCATGGCGTCCTACTTGAACATTGTTTTTTACAACACATCACACTTGTCCCTAGTTCCCGTCCTTGGCTCCTTGGGAGCTTCCCTCATGACAGTCGGTCCAGTCCACGGGTTCCGACCATTCGGCGGGCATCATCACGTACATGACCTCGGTGGGGCCCAATCCCACGTCCTTCTTGGTGGGGCATTCACGCAACAGTTTTTGGCATTCGTCACACCGTCCGTACACTTTAAACACGGGTCGTTCACAAAGCGCTTCGTCGGGCACGATCTCGGCTTCAGCTAATAAGATCTTCAAGAAATCGAAGGCAGGGTGGATCTTCACGGCCGTCGGTAAAGGCAGCATCTCCTTGGTGAGACCGCAGCAAATCATCGCCCGTAATTCGATGGGTAACGGGGGCGGCAGGGTCTGGGTCTGGGGGTCCCATTTCGTGAGGTACGTGAAGATGCCCAACAACCGCTTGCTCACTCGATCGGAATTGCCCGTCGTCATACATCGGAGCAGCGCCGGGAGTTCCTTGCTTAACAGGGTAAAACACCACGAGGCAGGGGACGGCAAGCAATGGTGGGAAAACATCCGATACATCCACTCGCATTGTTCCTGGGATTCGCTCTCGATGCGAACGCCATCTGTAAAAAACAAAAACACAGTTCAGTCCGAGTCGGGCGTCACGGTTCGACCCACCCCATAGTAATGACAATCGCACACCCACCCTTCGTTCTGGAAACACTCGGTATGCACCATGATGGGGCGAGGTCCTCCACGTTCTCGCTGGGTCAAAAACGAATGCACGTTGGTCGGTTCCAAAGGCACGCCCACCATGACAAAGACCGAGACGAGTAACCATAGGCAATGACAAGGCGCTCGCGGCCAGGTGTGCGCGTGGCGTTGAGGGGTAAGTTGAATAACGCGTTCTAACGTACCTCGGGCAACGTCCGCGCCTTGGTGCACGGAACAATAACATCTCGCCTCGTTGCCAACAATCTTCAAGCACGACGCCATGAGACAGTTAGCCGGTGTCAGAACAGGAACCAAACATGAACAACCAAGGGACCCTTGGCAGTGAAAATGCAATGGGCTTTCCCCGGCTCGCTATATACCCACCTCGGACCTCGGTCCCGGGCTCTCTCGACCCACCCTCAACAGAGGGGGGATGGGGGGGTATCCCCCCTCTTTTTGGGGGTGGTTAGAGGGGGGTCCCATTCATGAGACCCCTCTTCCCACACCATAAAAGGACCTCGGTCCACCCATCGACTCCAAACGCAATCTTCATGCAGTCTTACATGATATGGTGTGGCCTTTTACTGTGGAGTGCTGTTGTTTGTGCGCGAGGGAACTGGTCCGAGCCGTCATCCGTACCCCCTGTTGCCACGTGCTGGTCCATAAAGCCTGTTTGTACGCCGCCTTGGCCATCACTCCGTCCCGTCCGACCCCCACGTGCCCTCACTGTCGACAAGCGTTGGGTCTGGCCCATTTTCGACGCTTGTGTTGGCGTTTGTCGGGTAAGTGGAGTCCATGGTTTGAATGTCCCCTTGCCCCTGTGTCCCCCTCACGCTCATTCTCACCATGGGGTTTACTTACAGAGCATGGATCCACCACCACCGTCTTCCGCTGGTCCTCCCGACGACCACGACGAACGGGTAAGTGGAACCCATCGGTTGATTTGCTCCCGCGCCCCCTTGCCACCCTCGCCTTCCCGCGTCCCTTGCCTCCCTAGCTCATATCTTCCTTTGTTCGTTCCACTTAGGGGCCACCACGACCACCACCACCACGATCGTCACCACGCCGCGACGCCAGGCCACCGCAGGTAACGATGGTTTTTTTTTTTTGGTCACCCACGGGGGAAAACCGACTTGGGCCGTGATGTGAACCTGAGCCCACCCCGGTTTGGTCGAAGACAAACCGGGACAAGTCAGTCCCTCTCGTTCTTTCTCGACTCGATGAGGATGTCTTGTGTGATGGAGACCTTGTGCTCCACAGGATCCGGCACCTCATTTTTTCCCTCCGTCTCGCTTTGCTGAATTTTTTGGGTCGTCTTCCAGTAGGGCTGTGATACCTGGCAGCAGGTGGAGTCCACGTTGCCCCCTTACCCCTTTTCCCTTACGGGCAGGTTTTCTGGTTGGCACCTGTTTTAGAAGCTGTCTCTGTTTTTTTTTGGTATTTTTTTGTTCTGGCCGGTTTTTTCTCCTAGGAGGGGTAGGTTTTCGCTCTTGAACTTTCTTGGCTGTCCTCATCCCCTATTTTCCTCGTGCTAGACAACCACTCTTTCGTTTTGCGCCACTTGGGTTAGGGTTAGGGTCTCCTTTCTTGATCGTCTCCTAGCTTGGTGATCTGGAGGGTCTTTGGCGAGTCTTCTCTGGATGGGTAGATGGTCATGTCCTTTTGGCTATTCTCCTCTGTTTGGACCGTTTGCCTTTGTCTTTGCTTTTTTAGCTCTCTGTTGTAGCATCGGATACTCTGGCCGTGGCCCTCTGGGGTCCATGAAGGTCCAACAGCTCGGACTCGGACCTTATCGAGGGAGTTAGGGTGCATTCCTTGCCCAGAATCCAGTGACAGCAAGACCACCGAGACAGACCTTACTGGCCGACCTTGGACAGGACGCCGCCTGTGGGTTCACGTGGGTTGCCGAGGGGTGCATTTCCTGAGGCCGGGGAAGAACGAGTGTTGACAGACCCACCTACCTGAGCAAGCAGTTCTGACGCCGGGCAAGAACGCACCGACCTACTTGAGCAAGCAGTGTTGATGCGGGGAAAGAACAAAGTCACCTGACAAGCATGGTTACTCCAGACATCCACTGGAGTGTTCACTTGGATCTGGTAACAGGGCCACCTGAAACCACGGACGACGATGAAATCCAATGCCTTGGAAGAATGCTGTTGGATAGCTTAGAGGATCATTTTTGACGAGGCTGTTGGAGATACGGTTGGAGCCAAAATCCTTGCAGTTCTCCCTGTGGGACCACACCCTTGCTGCCCTGCTGAAAGTCATTCGCCGAGCAGAAGTCGTCCAGGTGCTAGAGAACTTGAAGGGCTGGAGTTGGCTTGCCATTGCGGTTGCCATGGTGCCTAGAGAAGTGGTTTCGTCTGACAGACCTCGCGGTGGATCACCACCACAGAGGATAGATTCTCTGTCGTCGGCGATGACATTCCATGGGACGCGTGTGTGAAAATGGGACGCGTGTGTGAACCAGATGGACGTAGTAGGGCAAACAGTGACAGGTCCCCAACTCTACCTCACAGCCTGACCAAGTGGACTGGGCACTGACACTCTGCCTCAGTGAGTTGCCGGCTACCCCATTGCGGTCGACCTTGGAGGCCCCCTCTGTCTTTGGCCTGTGGTGCTGTTGCCTGACTGTGGGGAGTCGACGGTGCTGTTGCCTGACTGTGTGAGGGTCGTCGGTGCTTTCCTCACCAAGACACATCCTGTTGATTGGCTTCTTTGGTGACTTTTTTTGGGGAGAGCATCCATTCTCCAGGCCGTCTAGATCCATCCCCTGATGAATCCTCGAGCACGTGACGAACAATGTGCGAAACATCGGCTTCTGTGGAGTACTTCTTGGATGGTTGCCTGGGCAAGTCGTCTGTTTGTGCGCTCTCGTTTATGTTTCCATAGCTTGTCCTGAGGGAAGAAATGGAAGTGGTTAGGTCACACCCACACAGAGAGAGACGAGTCGAACGCGTTGTGTTTGGGGGAACACTGTGGTCTCAGAACTCCCTTCTCCTCCACAACGAGCAAGACCTTTCCATAGCCATTCCATACAGACCCCAGCAAGTCCATTCTCCATCGCCAAAGGCGTGCAGACCCAAGCAAGTCCATTCCACCTTTCGAGGGGCGTCCACATCACCTTAGTTTTTTTTGGGTGGACCATCTGTTCCAGCCTTTCTTCATCATCGTTTGGTGTATGGACTGCTTGTTCTGCCGATTCCCTGGTCCAAAACCCGTTGTTCCGTCACTGGCACAGGAAGCCATCGCGTTTTCACTGCCACAGGGTTCCTGATTCATTCCAGTTGCCCCATTGCGATGGATTCGTGGAAGTTCGAGATCCATTGGACTTGGTCAGAGCTCCATTGGTTTGTTCGATATCGGGCGTGTTTTCTTCTGGAAGGAGAGAAGGTCTTGGGAGATTTTCCTGGGCTTTGCAAGATCCTGCACGAAACCACCACCCTCCTGGGATGCCCGTCGTGCATACCTGTCTTTTTTTTCCCCTAGGTTTGTAGGGTCAGGTTTGTCTTGGCTGTACTGCATGTGGAGGATGGAAGCTATTGGTCGACGATGGTATTGTGATTCTATCAATGTCGGTCGGCCGGGATCTGATTCTTCACTGTTGGTCTGCCGGATGTGATAGAAGGGTGATTCTTTCAGGTCGTGGGTTACTGTGACAGGAAAAGAGTCCGATTTGCTGTCAAGACCTCTGGTCTCAGCCCTCAAGCTCTGAGATGGACGATCTCCATTCTTTTATCATCAGCAGCATGTTTTTTTTTTTGGCTTGGAGTTCACAAGTTGGAATGCATGGACAAGTTGGAGTGCATGGATGTGAGTGGTTTGGACTTCCCCGTTCGAGGCATCTCTCTCTGAGACGCTCTGGTCATGACGCTGGTTTCGTCGGTGGAAGGGATCGATCGGACAACCCTCTGCTTCTTTGGATTGAGGGCACTTTTTCTGTTTGGGTGTAGCTGCTTGTCTCGGTCCACTCTTTGGCGGCGATATGAGGTTAGGCTCACTGGGACTTGGTAAGGGTCCCGAGTGAACTTGAAAGGCTGGAGAGCTTAACCTGACTCTGGTCAGCTTGTTGAGATATGGACTCAGATCGGCTGGCCGAGGTGTCTCACGGCGACACTCGTGTTCAAGGTGGGTTTCTTCTAACCGACTTTCAAGGTAGGTTTCTCCTAACTGACTTTTTATCCCTGGGACTTGAACTGGCAGGCACTTAGGTGTGTAGGCTGCTGCTAGTCTGGGCATGGACGGGAGTGGATTGTAGCTGGGAAATGTTGAGTCTGCCCTTCCACCATCCCCTGCACTAAGACGTTCCTGGGGAAAGGTCCTGGTCTGCCACAAGGGTCTTGGTGGTGTGTTCTGCGTGTCAGGTCCTGATGTTTGTCAACCGAAAGGGCCGGTCTACCAGCTGGAGTAGCTTCTTTGGGTGCAATTGGCCCTCTCAGTCATTCCTGGTTGGACTGCCCCCAGTTGTACTGGGGGGTCCCTCTTCAGCCCTCCTTGTTCTAATCTCTTCCCCCTCTTGTCCCCGAGTGGTGCCCCACCTAGTCTGCGTCCTGTTTCCCCACCCCATTCACCTTCCTCCATCTTGCTCCCCCCTCTCTCCCCATTTTTTTTTTGTCCCTTCACACCCTCTAGGCTTTCCTCTTAGGGTTCCTTCTCACTTTTCTCTGTCGTTCCATTCACTGATGCATTGTCTTTTTCTCGGGGGACTAACTTGTCTCGGTTTGTTTTTTCTCAAACCTTTCAGGGCCCCTCCAGCGAGTCGACCCCGGACAGCGACGAATACAACAGTCGACGCCAATTGCAGTGCGACGAACGTCTGCCGACCACCAGCAACAGCAGCGACGACGAAGCGTGTCTGCAAGCGCTGCAAGCCGCCGAAGGGCAATCCGGGGGCGGACTGCAGTTCCAGCTCACTCCCTACACCGTTCGTCACCGCCCCTCGTTCGGCGTCACCTGGCAAACGTACCGGGGACGCTTGCAAGGTCAACCCAGCTCGGGCGACGCCTCGGAGGAAGTGATTCGCGCCCTGGGCCAAGCCATCCGAGACCAATCGCAACCATGGCACGACGACGATTATTTGCAGATCTACCTGGGATCCAACCGCTTGGCCAATAATTTTACCAGTGCCCGCGTCCGGGTGAGAGATTGGCGCCACACGCAAGGGCCCGCGCGGCATCTGCTCGACCAATTGACGGCCCTCTTGAACTCCAACGAGAACTTTGCCGTGGACGATACCTTCGTGGTCGACTTGACCTACGTGCGCCCACCGCGCGGCACGGGCCGTCGTAAACTCGGGTCCGACGCCTTTGCCAATATGGTCAAGAGCAAACATAGTTGTATCGAGATCACCAACAAGGACGATCTCTGCTGCGCCCGAGCCCTGGTGACGGCGCGAGCCTACCAACACAAAGATCAAAGTGCCCTCCACCTGAGCGAGTACACGACCCTCCGGCACGGGGGAGCCCTCCAAACGACCAAAGCCCGCGAACTGCATCGATTGGCCAAAGTGCCCGAAGGGCCTTGCGGGTTGCCCGAAATACGCGAGTTCGAAAAAGTGTTGCCCGAGTACCAACTCATCGTGGTCTCGGCCGATCACGGGAATGCCATCGTGCATTGCGGCCCGACCGCCCTGCACTCACTCATCCTCTTAGTCCACCAGGGTCATTACGACGTCATCACCAAACTGAACGCCTACTTTGGCGTGAACTATTTTTGCTTACGGTGCCGCAAAGGGTACAAGACCAAGGACTTTCGGCATCATCGATGTCCCGGGTTCAAGTGTTATTGCTGCCAACAAACGGACTGCTCGGACTTTGCCACCCACCCTGCCCGAGACGCCGCCACCGAACTGTGTCCCCATTGCCATCGCCGTTTCTTTGGCCCTCGGTGCCTCGAACTGCACACCCTCCGGTCTCCCAGCGGCGCCAGGGTTCACCCGCTGACCTTCGACAACGCGTGTGCCCAACTACGGTGCTGCGGGCACTGCGGACGCACCTTCCAGAGCTACCAGGCCTTTCTCAGTCACCTCTGCGGTTACCAACCGTGCTACAATTGCGGGCTCACGGTAGACGTGTGGGACCACAAATGTTTCATCCAGGCCATCCCCTTACGTCGAGGCCCCAAACGCAAACACGCCTCCACCAGTTCCGGCCAGCCGGGACCCGTGCCCGAGGAACAGCCCATCGTCAAAATCTTTTTCGATTGCGAGTGTATGCAGGAAGGCGGGGAGGCCCATCGCGTGAACCTGGTGTGCGCCGAGACCAGTCTGGACGATCAACGCTACCAGTTTCCATCCATGCAAGAGTTCATGGCCTGGGTGTGGCACCTGAGAGTGACGGACCCCTCGCGCCGCCCGTTCGTGGTGATCGCCCATAATTTCCAAGGGTACGACGGGTACCTGTTGCTCGAGGAACTGTACCGACAAGCGGTGGCGCCGTCGCAGATCGTCCACGGGGCCAAACTGTTGAGCGTCGCCATTCCCGGGGGCATCAAATTTATTGACAGTCTGAACTTTTTTCCCATGGCCCTGGCCTCGTTTCCCCAGACCTTCGGCTTGCAGGAAGAAGCCAAGGGGTTCTTTCCCCACTTCTTTAACATCCCCACCTTGCAGCAGTACGTGGGGGCCATGCCGGCCCGAGAGTATTACGATCCCGACGGCATGAAACCGGCCCGTCGCGCCGAGTTCGACCGATGGTACGCGGAGCAAGTGGCGTCCCATCGCGTGTTCAACCTGCAAGTCGAACTGTTAAAATACTGCCAGTCCGACGTGCGGATCCTGAAACAGGCGTGTACCCTCTTCGAGCGGGAATTCAGGGGTATTTGCGGGTTCGACCCCTTCGAACAATGCATCACCATCGCCTCGGCGTGCAACGTGGCCTACCGTCGGCATTGGATGCGACCCCGAACCCTGGCCGTCGAACCCCTGCACGGCTGGCATCCGCAGATCCGGCAATCGAGAGCTGCCTTGGAATGGTTGTACCACCTAGAACGCATCCTACCCCCACCCACGGACGGGGAACCGCGCCTACGTCACAGTCGGAACGGAGGCGAAGTGCTGTTCCGGATCGGCGAGCATCGCTACCACGCCGACGGCTACGATCCACACACCCGGTTCGTGTACGAATTTTACGGGTGTTTCTACCACGGGTGCCCCGAATGTTTTCCCCAACGGCACCAGCGGCACACCAAACTCGACGGGGCCACGCCCCACGAACTGTACACGCGCACGGTCCAACGGGCCGAACACATTCGTCAAGGCGGTCACGTGATGGTGGAAAAGTGGGAGTGCGAGTGGGACGCCCAAAAGAGGGAAGATCCCGAGTTGCGCCTGTGGGCCGAGACCCTGGATCTGGTGACGCCCCTGGATCCCCGCGACGCTTTTTTCGGCGGACGGACCGAAGCCGTGCGAGCCCACTGTCAGGCCCAGCCGGACCAACACATCTTCTACGACGATTTCACGTCGCTGTACCCGTGGGTCAATAAGAATTGCAAATACCCCGTGGGGCATCCCGTGATTTACACGCAGTTCACCTGCCAGACCCCCGAAGACTGGGACCGACTGGTACGCCATCAATCGTACGGGTTGGTCCAATGCCGCATCCTGCCGCCTCACTACCTGTTTCATCCCGTGCTACCCGTCCGCGTGGCCGGCAAGTTGTTGTTTCCCCTGTGCGTCCAATGCGCCCGACGGCAAGTGCCCCTGCCCTGGACGGAACGCACCCACATCTGCGACCCCACCCCTCGCGAACGAGCCTTCGTGGGCACGTGGTGCACGCCCGAATTGGTGCTGGCCCTGGACCAAGGGTACGTGATCCTGCACATCTACGAACTGTGGAACTTTCGTACGACCTCCACCACCCTGTTCCGGGATTACATCAATACCTGGATCAAGGTGAAACAGGAAGCCGACGGCTGGCCCTCGCCCGAGGTGGCCAAAGATCCCGGCTTGCAGATCGAGTACCTGGAAGAGTTTCGGCGCGTGGAAGGGGTGATCCTCGACCCGGCCAAGATCGAACGTAACGAGGGTCGACGCACGTTGGGCAAATTGATGGCCAACAGTTTCTGGGGCAAATTCGGCCAACGCACCAACAAGACCCAAGTGACCACCTGCAAAGACCCCGAGACCTTCTTCGACCTCTTTCTCGACGGCGAACGCGACATCCATCGTATCCTGCCGGCCGGCGAACAGATGATCGACGTGTACCACTCGTTCAAAGAAGACGTGGGCGAACTGGGCACCAACACCAACATCTTCGTGGCCGCCTTCACCACGGCCCACGCGCGCGTCAAACTGTATCACGACGGGCTGCTGCCCCTGCACACCCGCGTGCTGTACATGGACACGGATTCCGTGGTGTACCTGGCCACCCAAGGCGAGACCCACCTGCCGCGAGGACGGTTCCTGGGCCAATTCAAGGACGAACTGAAAGGCGACGTCATCGACGAATTCGTGGCCGGCGGCCCCAAAAATTACGCCTACCGCACCCGTTCGGGCCAAGAATGTTGCAAGGTGCGCGGCTTCACCCTGGACGCCCGGGGACAAGCCGTCCTGAACTTCGAGAGCGTCCGAAACCTGGTGCAAAAAGACATCGACGAGCACAGCATGAAAATGGAGATTTACGCAAAATTAAAGTTTGCGTAAACCTGCGTAAAGTTGGTCATCCAACTTTACGCTAACTTTCCACGGCGCGTAAAGGTTTGTAAAGGTAAATTTACGCGCTCGGCTCTTAAAGGTTTCGTAAAGCTAGCATAAAGTTGTTGTAACAGCTTTACGCTCATTTACGCTACAAGTAAAGGTTTAGTAAGGTTGTCATATAATGCTAGCTTAATTCCTAACAGCAATTTATTCCCGGCACTGTTTTTAGTAAGTCGTTTGTGTCCTGATACTAGTTCGCATAGTTTTTTTGATCACTCATTTGGTGTTCGATGTTGGTGTGCGATGTAAACAAGCCAACCACGCAAATTTTTTTTTGGTGGTGCGAACGACTTCGTACACGCTTAAAAATGACGCTGAAAAGAAAATTCTGCTGGCAGAGTTCATGCAAAGATATAGCTTGCGACTGTGCGGCAATTTTCGAAAAACGACATATCTGTCGCGGCAAACACAATAGCCTTCAATACTCAGTAGTATTCCCTCATTGATTTCAGTCAGTATAAGGTGTTTCTTCCTTAACGGTCACCTCTCTACACGGGCCATTTTTGTTTTGTTGTTTTTTTTTTCGGCGGACGGTCCATACATGACATACATTTACTCTTCTTTCAACCTCTCTACTATGGCCACTTTCTTCGATGTCCCTAAGGGTCTAAGGTGGCCGTTGTAGAGAGTTTCAACTGTAATTTGATCAAATTGAAATAATTGGAAAATAAAGAAAAAATATCGCCTCGCAAAAACGGCGAGTCTTACTTAAACAAAGAACGCATTACTTAAAGAGAAAGAACGCATTCACAAATTACTGTGACCATTTTACATTCAACGGAGTACTGGCTTCATCGTTGAACCTCCTTTATCGCTTCCTTATTTTAAGTCCGCGGACTTCAGGTTTGGGAACGGACAATTTGTTAAAAGAAAGGGGCCTGGAAACAATCGAGTGAAGGGACACCTGGTCAGCGGCCTTGTTCCTTTGCACATGCTCAATCAGGTTCGTTGATTTGGCGTCCATTTTGAAAGTGTCCAACGGTTTCAAACTTGCTTCTTTGAAAGGTTGGAGATCGTTCATATATTATGCTTCTTGATAGCATCACAGGACATCTTAAGGTTGTTACAATTTATAATGGCACTATCAGCCTTTAGTAATCGATCACTTCTCAAGTGTGCAGCAACCCTTTCGGGACGAGATACTCAGTCAAAAATGGAGACAGAAACATCGTGTGAAGCACAAGCATTAACACTGGAATGTTCACAACACAGACCAAGACTGTATTACACGTATTACTAAGGCTCTTCGATACTCAAGATCTCGCTGAAAAGAGCAGATAGTAAGGCAAGGTAAGTTGTCCTGGCTCACCTTTTCTCTAACTTTGTAAGCTTAATTCCAACTTGTTTATGACGAGTTCGAATGACTGTCTCAAGTACTCAGTAACTAACATTTCAGTGAGCAATGAAACCAGCATTAACCGTTTAAAGTAAATTATAACTAAACATGTGTATTTATTTGGCATAACCTTTCAATACTAAGCAAGCAACGAGACCATGACGTTGAAGATGATAATGTAAAATCATGTAAGGACTTTGGGGGTCTGAAGGAGTAGAATTTCCTTGTTTTGTACTGGAAAATAGGAGTTTAGTCACTGGTACTGGGAATTACTAAAAGAAAATAATGGAATTAAGAAAGGACATCTGTATGAAGTAAGCTTGCATGTAGTGTGATACAAACATTCTTATGAAAATTTTCACAGACTATAGAAGAACTAATAAACAGAATAGAAAAGTGTTAACAAGTGTTGAATTTGCAAGTAGGCAAAGATAATCTACCTAGTCTGGTTCTTTATTTTCATGCGTCAGTCAATAACAAACCCAAGCTTCCCAATTCCCCGGGCAGTCATAGCGTCATAAGTGGTGAATAATTTAACAGCATGCATGTATTTTTTGAAGCAGATACAAAAGTTTATTTTTGATTTTAAATTACATGGGTTTTAACTTAAATGAACAGAGAATGAATAGACATTTTCATGAGTCTTTCAATGCATAGCTAATGCAGACCATGATTGAATTAGAATGTATTTTCATGTAAGTGCCAACATAGTTGTTAACATCTTCACAGTTTCATACCTTCATCTGCAGTTCAAAGTATGATTCATTTCATATATTACCATTAATTTTAATCTTCATTGTGCACTGCTCCTATGAAATTATATTGTGGTTCTTGAGAGGATATAGTGCAGCACATACTGTCAGGAAATTGAATGCCTTACTTTTTGGGAAGCAAAGCACACAGTCATGTTAGAAACCAGAAATTGTTCTATTTGCACCATAGTTGTATCGTCAGTAAATCTAGGTTTAAAGGAAAATAAAATTTAAAGAAACAAGTTGTGAAAGATAAGACTGTTAAGAGAGTCATAGCAGTCATAGCTGTTTTGGATTCTCTTGTCTACATACACCATTATTAATCTGCAAATACAGCTGTCTCTCTTGTGAAATGTCCCTGGTGGCAAGGAAAGAAAATAGGCTGCTTTATTTACAGGGTACACTGTACATTATTATTAGGAGGCATTGTTTTCAAGATTCAGAATAAGGGCTTTAAATAGCAAAGTGGCTTCACTCCTGTTACATTAACTAGGAACCTTGAACGTTTCGTATTAAAAAGGAAAAAAATATATTAGGTAAAGTTTCAGGAAAATTTGAAACTTTTGGGAATAAGGTGCTTATATGTTTCTATATTTTCCCTGAAAGTCTTTGGTGGAGCTCATGAGAAGGCTAGGGGTGTTTATTGATTTGGAACTTTAGTCCGGGACAGGTAGAAATTTAGTTCGAACATGTAAACCTTTGATATGACTTGTCCGTGGGACAAGCACATTTTTAATTAGAAAAATAAAGATAAGAAACAATATTCCATTTAACTTTGCCATTCCACTGCCAGTCGTTTCATCCATTTGCTTTTTTACAAGCTCTGTTGTAGGTTTCATTCAAAAATAATATACAAGGGTAATAATGTGATTAAATAATGTGATTAAAAACATTAAATGCCCGTTGCAAGCTAAACTTTTTGGACAAGAACTCTAGGTTTCGGACAACCAAATTTAATGTATTGCTTGTGTGAAGGACAAGTGGATAGGAAAATTTCTCTCTTACCAGGGTGCAAAGAAGGTGATTTTTAAAGCTTGCCATTCGGGCAAGCTGAAGCTAGCATATACTAGCCCAAATGTCATTTCAACTAGCCCCCAAACCGTTTTGATGAGCAGAATCGATTTCACAGTTCTTCGTTAATTTGAATTCCTCAAAAAAACTTCACTTGCCCATCGGGCAAGTTAAGTTCAAAATTCACTAGCTCGATAGCAAAATCCACTAGCCCCGGGCTATCGGACACTACTTTCTTTGCGCACTGCTTACTCTCTAATAATAATAATAATGTACATCCAGTGGTTTTTCATAGCACTTTACAACGATATTAATGGATGATACTTTTATAAAAATGCATACATTAAAATAAAAAAAGATATACATTGTAAAACATTGAACTCTAATAATATAATAAACCATTGTTAATAAATTTAACATATATATATGCTTCAGTCTCCCCAACTAGTAAGGCACTGTGCCTGTGTTATAAGACATGAGACTTTAATAAAGTTCATTACTATTATTATTATTATTATTATTATTATTATAGGGTTTCCATGTAGCATTTTACCCTGATTTTCACTCAACTGCAAGTAGGGTTCTGAATGTAAATATTATTGCCTTTAAGGAAAGCCTTTAACTCATACTAGTCAAACATTTTGAATCTTTAACAGTCAGATGAATCTTATTCAGTTGTGTGAATTTGTGGACATTGAAATCATTTGCTACTCAGGTTTTGCACTGTTATTAGACCACTTGTGGAAAATGTCTTATCATTTTTTTCAAATTTTTAGTCTTGGTTTGTGAAAAGAGGCATGTGGGGAACCCTGTGTCAAGTAAAATTGTGCTGATTGTAGTAATTTGGCCATGAGTGTAGGAAAAAATATTATTAATTAGTAATAGCAGGCGGTGTCCTCTGGCAACTTAGGGGGTGTTTACATGACACCGGGGCAACTTTTGCCCCGGAGCGAGTTCACTCCGGTTCCCTCTCATAGCTCTATATTTGTTTACATGATACCACCACAAAATGTCATGCAGGCGTGAGTCACCCCAGCGTGAGTTCACCCCTGTTCTTGTACCGGGGCGAGAATTTCACTCTGGTACAAAATCTCATGGCAGTATCATGTAAACGCGAGACGACCACCCGTTTCAGCATGAAATCGGTCTGCCGGTAGACTGGAATGGGTAGCGCACGCGTAATGTTTGCTATTTTGTATCACACTTGTATTTTATCAACATAAAGTGTACCTTCAAATAACGAGATATGAAATGACTCAGTCATAATGTAAACCCGATACAAAATCAAAAAGTCATCCCGGTATGAGACTCGCGCCGGTGTGAGTTTTCTCATGTAAACACCCCCTTACTGTACATGTACTTGTGCCTTTAGTGCACGATTAAGTGTATTATCACTAGCCTACAAATAATCTGTGTAGTTTACTCAAATAATACTTGCTTTCTATTTATTCAGCAGATCAGCCTGGTATGGGATGTTGGTGACAGAAAGTCCTCTCAAAGCAAACAGGATTAATACATGTTAATTTCAAGCCTTAGTCTTGTAAAGTGGTTCCAGGGCTGTCACTAAGGGCCATAAACCAGACTTTAAATCGGCTACTTTGAGCCCAATACTTGGCTGTTTTGAGAGGAAACGAAACTTTCCACATTTTCAATGTCCCGCTCACTAATTTCACTTAAACCCTGCAACTTGCAATCTTAGTGACAGCCTTGTGCATCTAGCTTTTACATCATCAGTTTATGAAAATGATTTGTTATTTGGATTTTGTTGTTAAGTTTGACTGTAAACACTTCTGGGAGTGAAAGGGCTAAATCAAGAAACCATCAATGTTATACATGTATTAGGCTTTCAGTCTTTTTATTTCTTATCTAAAATTGTTTAAGCTTTTAATTTGAATTATGCTAAATTATACTAAATATTTTCATTTTGGAAGAGACCATTTTGACCCACCTTTACATTAATTTGCGTGTTAGAGTTGCTGTTTTTTAATCAAAATTTAACTTCATCAGTTTTCTTGTACACCCTGTACCTTACATGTAAATGCTAATAATTATTTCAAACTATATATCATCTTAATTTGGTATAATACTAAGTTAAGATGATTTTTTTGGATATTTTGAGAAGACTGTTTTGACCCATTTGAAAAGTTTATGTACACTGTATCTTCTTATTTAAACCTTACCTGTTGGAAAAATTTTCGTTTCTTTTTTTATTTTTAATGTAATGACAAAGATGCTAACACAGAAATAAATCATGTTATATTTAGAAAATTCAGTTTTAGAGAATCAGTGTGTTTTGTTTTTTAAAACCTTGTAATATCACTCTTTGCGGGACTAAACTTAAAGAATGCGATTCGTATTTGCAGCTTTTGCAGTTACAACAATGTAGCATACCTGGCGATTTTCATGGGATTTGAAATGTAAAAATAAAGATAGGCAATTTGAAAATTGGTTATGGTAATGCAAAATTGGAAACGGAAAGGGGCCCTATTTTTTAGACTACTACTTATTCAAAGTTCATCTACTGGTTAAACAATATAACTCCATTAAAGCAAGTTATAACTTAATAGTAGGGATGACTAATGTCAGTTTGAAGTTGGGTTCTTATTTTTCTATAGGTCTATTGGGTTCTCAACGCTTTATAACTTTTCGTTTTTGTTGTCAGTTTTGAAGAATAAAAACAAAATTTCTGGCCTAATCCTTTAACTGTGTGTTGAAGTGTTGTTACATATTAGGGTATTTTATTTTGTGTCGAAACTTGAATTGAGGATTACTCATACAATTATTTGTAATGTATATATGAGTAATCCTCCATGGCTCCAGATTGTAAATACTATGGAGAAATGATGGGGAACCAAAGAAAATAACCGGTATTAAGTACACAACAAAAATCCAATGTTTGTGTGACATGGACAAAAATAAAATTTTGATTGTTAAAAGTTTGGTAAGAAAAATTTACCGATTACCATTATATTTCCCTTTATTTTTAAAGTTTCCAGTGTGTTTATGTGTATATATATATGGCGTAAAGGAGCTTGTATTTTCGCTTTACACAAGCTTAAAGTAGGGTTTACACAAGCTTTACGCAAAACGTGAAGGTGTTGCGTAAAGTTTTTGTTTCATTACGCCAGCTTTATATGTACGCGTAAAGGTGCTGTAAAGCTGAACTTTACGTAGAGTAAAGGAAGCTTAAAGTTGTGTAAAATTCAACTATCCGCTGACTTTACGTTGTCATTACGCTCACGTAAATTTGATTTTTCATGCTGTGGAGCCTCTGGATCGTCCCAGAACGCTGTCCGTCGACAACCCCCATCACATCGTACGGAACGTCACCGACAAGACGCTCCATTCCGTGCCGCAACGCAAGACCTACTGCATGGTCCAAGACAAACGGGTGCTGGAGGCCACGACCGGCATGACGTACCCCTACGGTTATCGCCCCAGTCAGGACATCGTGGACGACATGGTGTTGTCGGTCCTGTTCTCGGACATAGACTCTCCCTTGGAAGACTATGAGGAGGACTTGCCTTTTGTTGCAGAAACGTACCAAGGTTGAAAACAAATGATAGGGACGCCCCACACCACTAGGGTCGGGCACACGTTCCCGCTTGTAACACGTTAGGGTTCATGCCTTGTACAATAAACTTGAGTTTGAACACTGTGCCAAAAAAAGTTTATTTTTTTTTCCTTTTTTTGAATTCCCTAGGGAATACCCACGTGACTGTCCGGGGGGACCTCGACCCAGCCCCCAGGTTAGGGTTAGGGTCAGGGCCCAGGGGAACACCGTGAACCCACCAAAAACCCAAGTGGATGGTGTGCGCATGCGCCCTCGCGAATGGAAGTGTTCCCACAAGGACGAGACTTCAAGGTCGTCTACTCATATAAGAGCCCTTAGGGTTAGAGGTAGGGTCACAGGGCTCTAGGGTTAGGGTTACAGGGCCACACAATAACGTGACACCCTTTTACAACACGTCATCACCCCTATGACGTCATGACCACACCCCTATGATGTCATGGCCACACCCCTAGGATGTCATGACCCCTATGATGTCATGACCACACCCTATGACGTCATCAAAAATAGTTGAAATTTGATTGACAGGTCACATGATCTCGTTCTGCACGCTGATTGGTCCATTTGTACCACGTGACCTATATCCGGCTTTCTGATTGGTCGAGCCCGTAGTGGCCCCCTTTACTACT
>CALNXK010000944.1:0-22714 GCA_942486035.1 Porites lobata | reverse complement strand
GTAATGCAATTAGCCGATTAAATGCAACGTACGGGTCGCTGGTTGTCTGGTAAATACGGTAGCGGCCGGTGATCACAGTGCGTGCGGTGCGTACCGGTGCGTGCAGACAAGCCGATTAGTAACGAATTAATGCGGTCGTACCGAATTAATGCAATTAGACACGTTCATTGGCGTAAATACCGGGTCGTCGGTCATGCAGGTGTCACCAGGTCGTCCGGCGTCGCGGGTGTCCTGGTCATCCGGTGCGCAATAATGCGGCGGTCGTCGGTCATTACAGGTAATGCAAATTAAATGCACCGCCATCCGGTGAACCGCAGTGCATGCGCAATGCAATTAATGCAATTAAATGCAATTAGTCGCGGTAAATATACGAATTAAGTAAATTAATGCAATTAAACCACCGACCACCGAACAAGCCGGTCGTCGCGCCGTCGGTAATTAAATGCGGCGAATAAATGCAATTAAATAACAATTATTTTACGATTAAATACCAGTGCGTCGATAAATAAAGTGATGCAATTAAATACGCCCGTAAATCGCGGGTCGTCCGATTAATGCAGTCGTCAAAATTAAATTAAATGCGGTGTTATGGTCGTCCGGTCATCCTGGTCATTACGAATTAAATACCAGTTGTCTGTTAAGCCGGTCGTTTCCTGTGCATAAAATGCAGGTAAATGCAATTAAATTACAATTAAATATGGTCGTCACGAATTAGTGCCGGTCGTCCGCCGTTTCCGCAATTAAATGCGGTCGTTCGCGCACCGTCGGTAATTAAGTAAGCGGGTGTCACAGATGGCTACGGTTGTCTGGTCGTCCGATTAAATGGCGTGATGCAATTAAATGCGCGTAAGTCGCGAACGTCGATTAAATACGAATGCGTCCGGTCAAAATGCAGGTCGCCACGGTCGTCACCGGGCGTCCGGTCGTACCGGGTAAATGGCAGTGCGTCACGAGGTAAATGGCACGGTCGTCGCGGGTATGCGGCTCATGCAATTAAACCGATTAAACCGCAATTAGTAGCGGTAAATATGCGGGTTAATCACGGGTAAATGCAATTTATAAAAGTACTGGTCCGGTTCCGTGGCCGAACAAATACGGTCAGTTTGCAATTAAATTTCGGTCGCGTGGTCGGTGCGTAACTTGTCGTCGGTCGTATGCAGGCTGCAATTAATGCAGTCCTGGTCGGCGTCCGTCGTGGTACCGGTCACTGGTGAAATACCAGGCCGTCACGGTCGATACGGGTAAACACCGAATTAAATACAGCTGGGGTGGTCATCGTCTGAATTAAATGGCAATCGTCGTACGGTCGTGCAATTAAAGCCGCAATTAAATGGTCATCCACGTGCAGTGGCGTAAATCCCGCGAATTAAATGCAGATGCGGTCGTCATCCGGTGTCCTGGTCGCGGTCATCCTGGTGTTTGGTTGTCACGGTGTGGTGTTGAAGTAAAATTAAATATAGTGTGCAATAATACGGGTCGTGCAGTCGTCCGGCCATCGCGAGTCGTCGTGGCGGCGGGGTCGCGCACAATTAAATACCAGGTAAAACAATTAAATACAATTAAATCCGCGTCAGTCATTTAAGATTAAATGCACCAGTCGTCCGTCACGGTCGTGCACAGTGTCGTGATTAAGTCAAATGGTCGTCCGGCGTAAATACAATTCGTCTGGTCGTCGCTTGGGCGTCCCCAGGTGAGTCGTTTCGCGTCAATCCTGGTCGTCCCGGTCAATACAATGCATTTTGGTGTCACTGATGCGCCGGTGAAACTTACCGTTAAATCAATTAATCCGGTGTCGGTCGTCTGGTGGTCTTTGGTGATCGTCACCAATTATCCCCAGGCATCCCGGCGTCACCAATTAAATGCAAGTGGTTTTGTCGTCGGGTGATTTGTATGTCACAGGTCGTGGTCATCCGGTCGTCCCGATTAAATACCAGTGTCCGTACACGGTCATCTGGTGTCACAATTAAGTACCAGGTCGTTCGCCGTAAATGCAATTGAAGTACAGTCGTCAAATTAATGCAACAAATCGCGGGTAAATCGTCGGTGGCTGATTAATCCGGTTAAATGCAGTGGTAAGCCACCGCCATCCTACATTAATGGGTCCGCAATTATGCTGGTCGCCGGTTGTCCACAAATACGGGTAAATGCGATTAAATCGTGGTAAACCACCAGATGTTGCCGGTAAATAGTTAAATGGTCTGTGCGTCACAATAATGCGGTCGTACGCAAATTAATCCTCTTCGTATCCGGTCGCGTCGAATAAAGCGGTATCGCGTGTCGTTTCGTACGATTAAGTGGCATCTCTGGTAAATACAATCGCCACGGTCGTCCTGGTCATCCGATTAATGCAGTGCGAATTAAATATAGCGACGGTAAATACAGTCGTCTCGGTAAATAAAATTAAGCCACGGTCGTCCGGTGCGTCGGTCGTCACAGTGCATGCGATAAGTAAATTAATGCCGGTCAATACAATTAATCGTTTCAATTAATACCGATTAAATAAAATTAAATCCGAATTAAATAAAGCGCGTAAGTCAGGTAAATGGCTGGTGCGTCCTGGTCGTCGGCAATTAAATACCAGTCAATCCGGTCGGTAAATGTCCTGAATTAAATACCAAGTAAACCGGTCGGCCTGTTCGGTAGCGGCATCACAGTTGTCGCCGCGTAAATCGCGTAAATGCATACATGGTGTCCGAATTAAATGCGGTCGTTTCTGGTGCATCCGCAATTGCAATTAATACGGTGATGGTCGTAGCGAATTAAATACGCCCGTCGTGCCGGTGGTAGCTGGTCGTCACAGTGCAATTAAATACGATACAATTAAATGCGCCCAGCCGGTGTACAGTCGGTTGTCATGACGTAAGCGATTAGCCACCGGTCAAGGCGGTCCGATTAAATGGCGGTCGCCCGATTAAATAAATCAATGCAGATTTCCGGTGATTAAATACTGGTCGTCCCGGTCGTCTGAGTGCGTCCGCTGGTCATGTCGATACCAGTAAATACGATTCGGTCGGTGTCCTGAGGTCACCATGCTTGGTGCGTCCGCAGGGCAAAATTCGGTCGTCCTGGTCGTCTGGTAAATATAAATAAATACCAACAAATACACTTGATTAAATCAGTGCGTAGCTGGTCAGTCATCCACGGTCAAATGCAAATTAAATGCAATTAAATCCAGGGTCGCGTAAATCACATATTCGTCGATTAAATACAGGTCATGGTCGTCCGGTCGTCGCGTAAATCCTGCCCGTCGATCGTCTGGTGAAATACATTAAATGTCGCGGTCGTCTGGGTCGTCCGTTAAATTACGGTCGCTCTGGTCGTCGGTTGATCGCCCGGTCACGAGTCATAATAAATCCTGATCGTAATGATCATCGGGTCAATCCTGGTCGTCCCACTCGTCCTGGTCGTCCTGGTCATCCCGCCATTCCTGGTCGTCACGGTCTTCGGCACCGTCTCTGGTCGTCGCTTGTCGGTCGGCCCTGGTCATCGGTCATCCTGGTGATCCTGGATCATTAAATCCTGGTATCTGGTCGCCGACGCACAGTCGTCGGTCGTTTTGTCGTCCTGGTCGTCCTGGTCGTCTGATCCGTCACCAATCACAATCGTAAATCCGCAATTCGTACATCGGTCGTACCGAATCGGTCGTCGCCGTTAAATACAGTGGGTACCTGGTCGCCGTGGTCGGTGCGTCGCGGTGGTCGTGGTCGTCGGTCTGGTCATGCGGTCGTGCTGTCCCTGGTCATGTGTGTCGTCCGGGTCGTCCGGTACGCGTCTGAATTAAATACGTTGTCCGGGGTCATCCGACTGCGGCCACGTCCGGTCGTACAGTAAGCCGCAATTAAATGGGTCACCGGTATTAAATTCGCAAATACCGGTCATTGCGGTCTGGCGTAATGCTCTGGGTCGTCCGGGTGTGGTGTGCAGTCGCCATTAAATACAGTGCGTCCTGGTGGTCGTCGCAATTGCAGACCGGGTCCGTCGTGCAATTAAATGCAATTAAATGCGGTCTTTGCATGGTTGTACCGGTCATGGTTTCTGAATTAAATACTGGTCATTGGTCCGCCGTATACGGATAACCGGTCGTCACCGGTGTGTCTGGTCGCGTCACGGATGCGTCGTAAATACAGGTCATCCGCTGGTCGCGGTGTTACAGTGCGTCGCGGTCATGGGGTACAGTGCGATGCGGTACAATTATACCATGCGGTCACGTCGTTGCTGGTCATTAAAGTTGATTAAATGCGGTGATACTGATCCTTCGTGCCTGGTCGTCCGGTCGTCCGGGCGTGTGCGCTGGTCGTCTCTGGTCGTTTCCTGATGGTACAGTCGTACCGTTAAATACAGAATTAAATGCAAATTAATCATGATTTGGCAGGTCGTCCGGTCATATACGGTGTCGGTAGTCCTGGCGTACCGAATTATTACCAGTTGCCGGTCGTACACCAGTGCGGTCGTGCGGCAATTAGTCACCGTGCGTCTGGTCGTCTGTATGCGGTCCGGTCGTGGTCATCCGGTCGTCGCCTGTTGTCCTGGTTACTGGTCGTCGCAATTAGTCCTGGTCGTCTCGATTAATATGTGCGTGCGAATTAAATACCGATTAAGTGCGTCCTGGTACCAATTAAGTAAATTAAATCGATGGTAAATCGCCCGGGTCATTCCGGTCGTACGCTTGTTCGTCGCCGTAAATACAATAAATCTCGTCATGCGGTCGTCCTGGTCAATCTGTACAGGTAAATATCAGTGCCGGTGTCTGGTACAGTGCGTCGGTGGTAGAAATTAAATACTGGTAGGTCGTCATTCCGGTCGTCCTGGTGTCACGATTAAATGCAATTAACCGGTTAAATACATGCAATTAAACCGCAAAATTAATATACGAATTAAATGCGGTCGAACAATTAAATGCAATTAAATGTCGCGATTAAATACAGGTGCGGTCACCAGTGCGTACACCGTGGTAAAATACGGTCGTCACAATGATCGCCTGGTCGTCGGTGCGGCCTGGTCGCCGGTGGTCTGGTCGCAATTAAATACGGTGTAAATACAGTGCTGGTAATCGCCCGTGTTCCGTCACGGTCGGTCTGGTCGTCCTGGTCGTCACAATTAAATACGAATTAAGTAAATGATTTGACTTACGTGCAAATTTACGAATAAACGGTCGTGGCGAGTTGTCCTAAATCTGGGTCGCCGGGTAAACGTCTTGCTGATTCGTTAATCCCGGTCATCACAAGGCGTTCGTTATTTAAATCGTCTGGTCGTTCCATGCGGGTCGTCGATTAAATACAAGCGGTCGTCGATTAAATGCGCCCGGTGTCGGGTTCCGTATGACGCCTGGTGATTAAATGCAATTAAATCGTGATCATCCGTACAAATGTGGTCATCTTGGTCGTCACAATTAAATGCACCAATTGAAATGCGCTGGTGGGTGCAAGTGCGTCCGGTCGTCGCCCTGGTCGTCTTTTGGTCGATCGCCCGGTAAATACAGGTCGTCGCCCGGTCGTCGTCCTTACACCAGTAAATACAATTAATACAGATGTCACGGTAAATGCAATTCATTTCGTACCATTAAATATGGGTCGTCCCGGTCGTTTCCGCAGGTATTAATAAATTAAATACGTTATTAGGTAGTAAAGGCGTCTTGGTGTGCCCGATTAAACGGGTCATGCGATTAAATGCAATTAAATGCAATTCGGTCGTACGGTGCGTAAATTAAATACAGTCGTATACAATTAAATACGGTCGTTTCGAGTAAATACAGTCGTCCGCGCCGATTAAATACGGTCGTACAATTAAATACAATTAATCACCGGTCGTAGTAATGCGGTGTTTCCACAATCTTTAATATACGGGTCAATCCGGTCATCGCGAATTAATACGGTCGTAGCGGTTCGTCGCGGTAAATGCAATTATACGAAGAATTGGATTAAATACAATTAAATAGTGCGATTAATGCAGGTCAAAATCGGCCGGTAAGTGTAAATAAACCAAATTAAGCCGGTGCCGTCAAGCGGTCGTACAATTAAATCCGGTCACGGTGTGATTAAATACAGTTAAATGCCCGTGGTGGTAGTGGTCCTGGTCGTCTGAATTAAGCCGGTCGTACAATTAAAATCCACGGGAATTAAATCGCGTATGGGTGATACAGGTCGTCACGGGTCGTCGTAAATGCATACAGTAAATGCAATTAATGTGGCTGGTCGTCGGTTGTCAGGTGAGCAGTCATCGGTCGTCACAGTGCAATTAAATACCGTAATTAAATGCAATTAAATACGGAATTAAATACGTCAATTAAATGCAATTAAATACGGGTCGTCACGTCCGTCGGTGCAGGTAAATATTCCAGTCTGGTCACCGGGGTTGAAACCAGATTATCTGGCGTACCGTGATTTGTTTATAGGTAAATGTCGTCGGTACATACGTCTGGTCAATTAAGCGCTGGTTGCCTGGTCGTCTGGTCATCCCGGTGCAAAATTAAATTACTGGTCGTCAGCGTCATGCCAGTCTTAATCTGGCGTAAATCCTGGTCCTTGCGCGTGGTCATCCCGGTTGTCGTGTACACGGTCGTCGCTTTGGTCGTCGGTCGTCACTAGCCAGGTCGTCTGGTCGTTTCCGGTCGTCGCGTCAATTTCGATGGTCAAATGTAAATCTGTCGTCCCAGTGCAGGTCATCGGCGGGTAAATACAATCGGTCATGCCCGGTCATGCCAGTGCTCATCGTCTGTCCCGGTCGTCCCTGAATTAATGCATACCAGTGTGCACCGCCATCGTCTGGTCTGATCATTCCTGGTTACCTGGTGTCCTGGTCGTCTCGCCACCAGTGATTCGCCACCTGGTCGTCCGGTCGTCCTGGTCCGTGATTAAATGGTCCGTGTACAATCCCCGGTAAATCCTGGTTCTGGTCGTCGACGTCGTCTGGTCGCTGATTACAGTCATTTAATTCGCCCGTATACAGTAAATGCAATTAAGCCATCCTGGTCGTCGATTCATTGTCGTTTCTGGTCATCCTGGTCGTCCCGTGGTCTGGTCGTAAATTAAATAGATATGTTCACGATTTCATCCTCCACGGTCGTCCTGGTGATACCGTGCGGTCGTCGCCTGTGCATGCGGTCGTGCCCGGTCGTCACAATTAAATCCTGGTCGTCCCGTCATCACAATTAAGTGGTCGTCCGGTCGTCGGGTCATCCGGTCGATCGTCCTGGTCTCCCTGTCGTCCTGGTCGTCCTGGTCGTCGCCCGGGTCATCCCGTCAATGTCTGGTCCTGGTCGTCGGTCGTCCTGTTGGTCTGGGTCGTCTCGGTCGTTTAATCCTATTATCTGGTGAATCCCTGATAAATACAGGTCGTCGTCGTCACTGGTCATCGGTGTCCTGGTCGTCGATCGTCCACCTGGTCGTGGTCATCCGGTCGTCCCCATGCTCATTTGCGTCGTCCTGGTCAATGCAATTAAATATACAGATTTGGCCCGGTCACATCCGGTCATCCGGTCATGTGGGTAATCGGTGGATCCCGGTTGTCCAGTCGTCGTCGTCATCCTGTCGCCTGAGCGTGGTCATCCTGGTCGTCCGGTCGCGTAAATACTGGTGCCGGTCAGATTAAGTGTGGTCGTCCCTGGCGCTGGTCGTCATATAAGCATGCCTGGTACATGCGTTCCGGTTGTCGTCCGCAATTAGTCTAAATCCTATAAATACCAATTAAATCATGCGGTCGTCTGGTGATTTTCGCGTACTGGTGTCCTGGTCACCGGGTCGCCGGTCGTCTGGTCCGGGTCGTCTGATCGGGTAATTGGTCCGGTCGTCTCTGGTCGTCCATAATCCTGGTCGTAAATACAGTGGTCGTCCTGGTCCGAGTCGTCCATAACAGTCGCCAGTCGCGTAAATTAAAGTGTCCTGGTCGTCCGGTGTCCCAATGCTACGGTCGTCACAGCCGTGAAATCTGGTGGTCCGGTCGCCGGCCTACTGATCTGCGTGCATACCAGGTCGTCGGTTATCTCATCGTCATGAGCCTGTCATCCTATTACATGCAATAAAGTGCATCCCGGTCAGTCGTCCTGGTCTCGTCGCTAATTCGCCCGTAAATCATTAGTCTGCGGTCAAGCGGCCGGTCGTCCGTAATCTCTGGGGTCGGCGCAATTCCTGGTCAATACAATTAATCGCTGGTCATGCCGCCGGTCATGGTCCTGGTCATCCTGGTCCTGTCGCTGGTCATCGTCCGTGGTCATCCCCGGATCCTTGGCATCCTGGTCGTCCTGGTCATCGGTCGTCGCCCATCGTCCTGGTCGTCACGGTCATGCTGGTCGTCCTGGTCGGTTGCATCGTCTGGTCGTTTCTGTCGTCGTCATCCGGGTCAGCGCTGAATTAAATCGGTCGTCGGGCGGTGCGTCGCTGGACGTAAAATGATGTCGTCGTCCTCTGGTCATCGCGTCGTTACCAGGTCGTCGTCATTCGGTCCGGTCGGTCAAGTCCGGGTCCCGTCATCCTGTGGTTCGCTGGTCATTTATCCCTGGTCGTCCTGGTCATCTGGTCGTACGGTCGTCCTGGTCGTCGGTCGTCCTGGTCGTCCTGGTCGTCCTGGTCGTCGGTCGTCGGTCGTCCTGGTCGTCCTGGTGTCCTGGTCGTCGGTCGTCCCTGGTCGTCCCTGGTCATCCTGGTCGTCCTGGTCGTCGGTCATCGTCATGGTCGTCCGGTCGTCCGGTGTGTCTTCCTGGTCATCGGTCAATTAATCCTGGTGTCTGGTCGTCCTGGTTCCTGGTCGGTCCATGTCCTGGTCCTGGTCGTCCTGGTCGTCGGTCGTCCGTGGTCATTAAGTCCTGGTCATCTGGTCTGCGGTCGCCTGGTGCCGGTCGTGTGGTCGTCGGTCATGCAGTCGTCGTACAGTCGTGTCGTAAATGCCTGGTCGTCGGTCCTGGTGTCCATGGTCATGCGTCGGTCGTCCGGTCGTCTGGTCGTCGGTGTCTGGTCGTCCTGTCATGCCGGTCGTCTGGTCCCGGTCATCCTGGTCGCAGTCACAGATTAAATCGTCCTGCGGTCATCATCCTGGTCGTCCTGGTCATCCGGTCGTCATCCCTGGTCATTGTCGATTATAATTTCGGTGCCGGTCGCATCGGTCGTCCTGGTCGTCGTCGTCACCCAGTCGCGCTTGTGCGGGTCTGTCATCGGGTCGTTAAATCCTGTCATCCAGTGTCAATCGTGTTTGGTGCGTCCTGGTCATCGCCTGGTCGTCCGGGTCGTCACAATAATCCAATTAAATCGGTCGTCTGGTTGTCCTGGTGGTCAGTGGTCGATTCCTGGTCGTCGCGGAAATGACGTCGCCCGTCGGTCGTCGTCCACGGTCGTCGCGTCAGTCCTGGTCATCCCGGTCGGTCTGTGGTCGTCCTGATGCCGGTCGTCTGGTCGTCCTGGTGATCCTGGTCGTCCCTGGTCGTAACAGGTCGTCCTGGTCATTCGGTCGTCCCGATTAAATCCTGGTCGTGCCGGTCGCTCCGGTCGTCCTGGTCCGTACAAAAATCCTCGCGGCGGTCATCACTGGTCGTCATACGATAAAGTCATCGCGGTCGTCACTGGAAATGCGGCTGGTCGTCTTAAATACGATTAAATCCTCGGTCGTCGTCATGAGTCGTCCTGGTCGTCCAAAATGTCCTGGTCGTCGTCCCATCAATCCCGGTCGTCCTGGTCGTCTCGTCCCTGGTCTGGTCGTAAATCCTGGTCATCCTGGTCATCCTGGTAAATGCCGGTCGTCACCGTGCGATTATCATGGCTGCACGTCTGTCCTAGTCGTCTGGTCGTCGTCCGATTAAATGGTCGGAATTAATCCTGGTGTGGTCGTGGTCATGCCGGTGCCATGCCGTGTTTGGTCGTCCGCGTGGGTACCTCGTCTCCTTGGTCATCCCGTCGTCCTGAGTGTCGATGATTAAATCAATTAAATGGCTGGTAAACGCCGGGTCGTCTGGTCGTCTGGTTGTCCGCGGTCGTCCTGGGTCGCCGTCGTCGGTCGATTAAATGTTTGCGTCCCGGTCGTCCCTCGTCCTGGTCGTCCGGGTCATCCTGGTGGTCGGTCCGCCCATCTTCCTGGTCGTCCGGTGACCAGGGGTATACGTTGTCGCTCGCCCGGTCAATTAAGTCCGGTCGTCACTCAGCCCAGGTCGTCTCGCTTGGTCATGGAATTAAATCCTGGTCGGTCCTGGTCGTCCCGGTCAGCCACCAGGTCGTCGTCGGATTAATACAAGTCGTCAGGCATCCCGGTTATCCTGGTCGTCCTGGTGCCGTCGGTCGCCGTCATCCCTGGTCGTCCCTGGTCTGGTCGTCGTTTGTGGTAAATCCTCGTCGCCGTCCAGATTAAATCGCCGGGTCATCCCGGTCAATTAAATGCGATTAAATCGCGGCGGTCAATTAATACTGGTCGTCAGTCAAATCGCCGCACACTTGTCCTCGCCCGGTCGTCCTAAGCCGTCGGTAAATGTCCTGGCCGCCAACGGTCGTGGTCGTCGGTCCTACTGGTCGTCCTGGTCGTTTTGGTCAATTGTCTGGTCGTCTGGTCGTCTCGGTCGTCACAGATCATCATCTGGTCATTGGTCATCCTGGTCATTGGTGGTCGTCGGTCGTCCTGGTCGTCCAATTGTCCTGGTCGTCTGGTCGTCCCGGTCGCCCTAAAATTAAAGGTACAAATTAAATCCGGTCATTTCTGGTAATCCTGGTCGATACGGTCGTCGTCGTCACCGCGGATAAATACAGGTCGTGCCTGGTCGTCTGGTCGTCGTCTGGTCGTAAAACTGGTCGTCGTCGTCCGGTTGTCCTGGTCAATCGTCGCAGATTAAATGGGTCGTCATGGTGCCTGGTCGTGCGGTCTGGTTGTCGGTCATCCTGGTCGTCGGTCGTTCCTGGTCGTCGCCGGGTGGCCGCGCGTAAATACTGGTCGTCTGGTCTTTACTCGGTCATAACCTGGTCGTCCCGGTAGCATTTCCGTGATTAAATGGTCATCCCTGTTGGCCGTTAAATGGTCGTCGTAAATCCACAATTCAGGTGTACGGTCGTCCTGGTCGTCACGTCGAAAATATTGATAAATCGTCGGTCGTCATCGGTCGTCGCCGTCATCACGGTAAATCGCCCGGGTGGTCCCGGTCATCTGTTCCGTCGTCCTGGTCGTCACCGCGTAAAACCGTCCTGGTCGCTCAATGATGTCGCCCTGGGTCGTCGTTACGTCGGTCATCGTCTGGTCGTACCTTGGTCGTAGCGGTGTCCTGGTCGCCCTTCGATCTTCCTGGTCGTCGTGGTCGTCCTGGCCAATTCCAGGTCGTCGTCAAATTGCTGTCTGGTCATGCGGCTCGTCCTGGTCATCCTGGTCGTCGGTCGTCCTTGGTCGTCCGACAGTCGTCTGGTCATGCCGGTTGATCTGGTGTCTTGTCTTTTGGTCATCGGTCGTCCTGGTCGTGCGGTCGTACCTGGTCATCCCTGGTCGGCGGTGGTAAAAAATTAAATCGCGTCGTCTGCCGTCGTCATCCTGGCGGTCCCTGGTCAATCTGAATTAAATACAAATCGTGGGCACAGGTCGTCTGGTGATGCAATTAAATACCGGTCGTCCGGTCGGTCGCGCTGATTATTCCCGGTAATCGTCCTGGTCGTCCCTGGTCGTCCTCATCGTCGCTGGCAGCGTCGTCCTGAATTAATCCTGGTCGTCAGTGGTGTCCTGGTCGTCCTGATACGGTCGTCCTGGGTCCCGTCGGTCGCAAACAATCGTCGTTAAATGGTGACAGGTCATGTCTGTCGTCACTGGTAAGCCTGGTCACAATTAAGAACCATGCAATTAAATACGGTCGTAAATGGTCGTCCTGGTCGTCCGGTCGTGCGGGTAATCCTGGTCCGGTCTGAATTAAATCGCCTGCGTCAATTAATGGTCGTCCTGGTGGTCACCAGTCGCCGGTCGTGTGCTGAATGCGTCACAATACAATCGGTGCGTCCCATAAATGCAATTAATCTGGTCATCGCTGGTCGTCTGGTCCATCCTCGGTCGTCCTGGTGTCATCCATAAATCCAGGTCGTCGCGGTTACAGTCGTCCTGGTCGTCTGGTCATGCGGTCGTCGTCCCGGCATCGGTCGTCCTGGTGTCTGGTCATTTCTGGTGGTCATCCTGTCGTCTCCATCCATTAAATCCGTTGGTCAGCGTCCTGGTCGTCCCGGTGTCGTCTGGTCGGCGCGCAGTAAATGCAATCGTCCTGGTCGTCTGGTCGTCCCTGGTCGCCGTATTTGGTAATCCTGGTCCGTCCCGGTCATCCCGTCCTGGGTCGGTCGCGGTTAAGCGTCGTCGCTGGTCATCTGGTCAGTTGTCCTGGTCGTCGGTCAAATGCGGTCGTCTGGTCGTCCCGTGGTCGTCTAATAATCCTGGTCATCCTGATAAATCCTGGTTGTGCGGTCGTCCTGGTCAGTCATCAGTCCCGTGTACGGTCGAATTAAATCCTGGTCGTCGTCCACGGTCATCCCTAGTTCCTGGTCGTCAGATGGCCGGTCGTTATCCTGGTCGTCCGGTGTCATCGGTCTGCCATCCTGGTCGTCACTGGGTCGTGCATTACCGCCATTGGTCATCTGGTGATCCTGGTCTTCCCGTCATCCGCTGTCGTCCTGGTCGTCAAGTCCTGGTCATCCTGGTCGTCCTGGGTCATCCTGGTCATTCTCGGTCATCTCTGTCAACTCGTCATCTTTGGTCATCGCCGTAAATCCTGGTCACCAGTCGTCGTCAAATCGTCCTGGTCCTGGTCATCCTGGTTCTCGTCCCTGGTCATCCTCATCCTGGTCATCCCAGTCATCCCTGGTCGTCCCTGGTCGTCTGGTGTCCCGGTTGTCCCTGGTCCTGGTCATTTCCGGTTGTCCTGGTCGTCGTTCGGTCCGTCGTGGTCGTAAATCCCTGGTCGATCTGATCGTCCGTGTAGTCACATCCCTGGTCTCCTTGGTCATCCCTAGTGGATCATCTCTGGTTGTCCTGGTCGTCCTGGTCTCGGTCGTCCCTGGTCGTCTGGTTATCTATTTCGTGTCCTGGTCATCCTAGTCATCCTGCGGTCATTTTTAAAAATTCGTCAGCCCACCACTGGTCTTTGGATCGTCCGGTCCGTCGGTCTGTGCCGTGGCGGTCGTCCTGGTCGTCGGTCAAATCTCCGGTCCTGGTCGGTCATCCTGGTCGTCCTGGTTAAATCCTGGTCGTCCCGGTCATCCCGGTCGTCCTGGTCGTCACTGGTCGTCCCTGGTCTCCCTGGTCATCCCGGTCGTCGGTCGTCGGTCGTCGGTCGTCGGTCGTCGGTCGTCGGTCGTCCCGGTCATCCCTGGTGCATCCCTGGTCACTTTAGGTCGTCCTGGTCGTCGGTCGTCCCTGGTCGTCTGGTCGTCCTGGTCATCGGTCGTCCCGTCGTCCCTGGTCGTCCCTGGTCGTCCTGGTCGTCGGTCGTCCTGGTCATCCTGGTCGTCCTGGTCGTTCCTGGTCGTCGGTCGTCGGTCGTCCTGGTCGTCCTGGTCGATCCTGGTCGTCGGTCGTCGGTCGTCATGATCTGGGTCGTCCTGGTCCATCCCTGGTCGTCCCTGTCGTCCCTGGTCGTCTGGTCATCCCGGTCGTCCCTGGTCGTCCCTGGTCGTCCTGGTCGTCTGGTCGTCCCTAAGGTCGTCGGTCGTCCTGGTCGTCCCTGGTCCCTGGTCCCCTGGTCGTCCTGGTCGTCCCACGGTCAAATCTGGTCGTCCTGGTCGTCCTGGTCGTCATGCCTGGTCGTCATGGTCATCGGTCATCCTGGTGTCGTCACTAGTGCATCCGGTCGTATGGTCGTCACAGGGTCATCCACTGGTCATGGTCGTCCGGGTAAATCCTGCATCTGTTCCGGTCCGTCATGGTCGTCTGGTCGTCCTGGTAGTCACGAGTCGGATCGTACCTGGTCATCGTCTGGTCATTCCTGGTTGTCCTGGTCGTCGGCCGCTGGGTCATCTTTGGTCGCGGTCGTTGTCCGTTCGTCGGTCATCCTGGTCATGCCAGTCATCCTAACGTCGGGTCGTCGTGGTCGTCTAAATCCTGGTGTCATCTGGTCGTCCTGGGTCATCGGTCCGATAAATCCCCGGTCGTCCTAGTCATCCCGTCTTCCTGGTCGTCTGGTCGTCTGTCGTCGTTGATCGTCACTTTTGTCCTGGTCGTCGATTAAATGCAGGGTCGTACATGGTCATGGGTCCGTCATCCTTGGTCATCCCTAGTCATCTTGGTCATCCAGGTCGTCCTCGTGCGTCGGTAGTTTGTCATCCTGGTCGTCGGTCGTGGCCCGGGCGTCTCGGTCGTCCTGGGTGTCATTCCCTGGTATCACCGGGTCCGGTCATCCTGGTCATCTGGTGGTCCTGGTCATTCCTGGTAAATATGGTAATGGTCGTCGCCCAGGTCGTCCCGGTTGTCCTGGTCCGGTCTGGTGAGTCGTCGCCCATGGGTTTCTGGTCATCCTGGTCGTCCTGGTCGTCGGTCGTCGGTCGTCTGGTCATGCGATGGTGTCCTGGTCGTCGGATCGTCGCGGTCCAATACATCTGGTAAATCGCGTAAATCCTGGTCAAATCATGCCCCGGTCGATGTGACGTCGGGGTCATCCGTCGCGGTCGTCGGCAATTAATCCCGGTGTCCTTGGTCGTCCTGGTAGTCGCGGTCGTCATGGTCGTGGTCGTCCCTTGGTCTGGTCATCCGGTAATCCCGTCGGTGTCCTCGTCGTCGGTCGGTCGCCCTGGTGTCTGGTTGTCCGTGGTCACCTGAATACGTCGTCCTGGTCGTGGTCGTCTCGCCGGTCGGATCATTATCCTGGTCGTCCACGGTCGGTATCCTGGACGTCGGTCGTCGCCCCCGATAAATCGGTCGTCCCTGGTTGCGGATACAGTTGTCCCCGGTCGTCGCAGATTAAATCCCGCGGCTGGTCGTCTGGTGATCCTTGGTCGTCAGTCGTCACGGGTCGTATGCTAATTAAATCCTGGGAAACCATGGTCACCAGTCGTCACTCCTCCTGGTCGTCGCATGTCCCAGTCATCCCTGGTCGTCCCCGGTCATCCTGGTCGTCGCCAGGTATCATACTGGTCATCACTGGTCAAACCCTGGACTTGGTCGGTCATCACCGTCCTGGTGGTCATTGGTGTCGGTCTGGGAGTCTAGCCATCGGTCGTCCTGGTGTCCTGTTCGTCTCGCCGTCCCGTGGTCGTTCTGGTGTCCGAACTGGTCGTCGCGATTATCGCTGGTTTCCGTCGGTCATCCGGTCACTGATCACGGTCCGCGTCCTGGTGGGCCTGGCCGAAATACCGCAGACCCGTTCGTCCGTTTCGTCTAGTCGTCCCGGGTTCAAATCTCGTAGTGTTCCTAGTAATCCCAATAATCTGACGTCTTTGGTCATCGGTTGTCTGTTATATAATCCCTCTGGTCGGTATATTTCCTACTGCGGTACTATGATTAAATTCGTGCGATTCGAAGATCTTAAATCGATAGTAAACCTCGCGGTCTACAATTAACTCCTTTTCTTACTTTTCCGGTTTTGGTCATACCAGTTTTTGCAGTCATGCAGGATGTCATACCTTCCCTAGATTCTTTTCGTCTGTAGCTCGCCCGGTAAAATTGTGAATTGTCAGCCTTTCCATCAGCGGTGTCCTAGTTTTTTTTTCCTGTAGTGTCCTGGCTCAATGGCTGGTCATTTCAGTTTAAATACCCGGTGTCTATCATTTCCGGTTATACTGGTCATCCTGGTCATCCCTAAATCCTGGTCATTGGTCCGTCTGGCTCATCCTGGACATGCCTGGTTGATTACTGGTCTGCTGTCCTGCTAAATACCTTAAATCCTTGAGTCTCCTGATGTCTGGTCGTCCGTCTGGTCATCCGGGTATCCTGGCCATCCGGTGTCCCGTCATTCCTGGTCGTGCCGTCTGGTCATCCCAGTCACCCGGTCATCCTCGCTTCATCCTGATAAACATCCTAGTCCGTCACAGTAAATACAGTCATCCTGTCCTGGTCATGCCAGTCATCCTGGTACGTGTGGTCGTCCTGGTCATTCGCGGTTTCATCCTGGTCAGCCCTGGTCATCCCAACCGCCGTCATCCCAGTCGTCCTGTCGTCCCTAGTCGAGTCAGCGTAAATCCATAAATTAACAGGATCATTTGTATTACCCGGTCGTCCTGGTCGTCCCGATCGTCCTGATCATCCCGGTCGATTGTAGTCATCCTGTTCCCAGTCCTGTCATCCTGGTCATGCCATTAAGATGGTTGGCTTGATCCTGGTCCTCGTCATCGGTCATCCTGGTCGTCCTGGTCATCGGTCGTCCTGGTCAATCCTGATCGTGGTCAGTGCGTCTGGGTCCGTCTCCCCGGTCAACCGCTGGTCGCCCGTCTCTCGGCGGGTCAGATCATCGGTCGTCCCAGTATTACGCAGATGTCCTGGTCATCCCTTGTGCGGTCATCCCCTGGTCGTGCACAATTGTCCGCCATCCTGAATATTTTCGGGTCATCCCGCTCGCGTGGTCGTGGCTGGTTTTGCCGGTCGTCGTGGTCGTCGGCGAATTAAACCACGAATTAATGCTCTGGTTGTCCTGGTCTTTGGTCATCCTGGTGTCGGTCAATCTGGTGACGTTGGTCCCCAGGTATCCCTTCATCCCGGTTTTTCAATTAAATACAGTCATCCTAGTGTCCTGATCGTCGCTTGTCATCCCAGTGTCGCTTTTCGTCCCAGTCATTCGTAATTAAATGTAGTCGTCATGGTCATTTCAGTTGTCCTAGTTGTCCTTGGTCATCCCGTCATCCTGGAGTCGTCATGGTCATACCGGTCATTACTGGTCATAACGGTCGTCATGAGTCGTCATGGTCGATTCGATTCTTTGATGGTCATCCCTGCTCGCCTTGGTCGTCCTCGTCATTCCTGGTTGTCTGGTCGTTCCTGGTCGTCCTGAATCGTCCTGGTCGTCCCGGTCGTAGTCGTCCTGAATCGTCATTTCGTCATGGTCGTCCTGGTCGTCACTCGTCCTGGTCGTCGGTCACCCTGGTCATCCCGTTTTCGTCCTGGTCGTCGCCCGGGTCGGCGCATAAATCCTGGTCCGTTACGCCGTCCATATCGTGGTCGTCCTGGTCGTTTTGGTCGTCCTGGTCGTCCCTGGTTGCGGTCGTCGGTCATCGCTATAAATCGCTGGTCGTCGGTTGTCCGTGGTCGTCCCAGTCGTCCTGGTCATCCCTGGTCGTCTTGGTTGTCCGTGATCGTTCTGGTCTTCGTCCCGGTCATCTCTGGTCGTCTCGGTCACCTGGTAATCCTGGTCGTCCTGGTCATCCTGGTCGTCATGGTCGTCCTGGTCGTCTCTGGTGTTCTTAATCATTCCAGCCGTCCTGGTCGTCCCGGTCATCCTGGTGCCCCGGTCGTTCCTGGTCGTCTGGTTGTTCGCGTAAGTATAACAGCCAATCGTCGTGGGTACCGCAATAAATACCGATGCTGGTCGTCCGCAATAAGTCGGTCGTCTTTGTCGTCCTGGTCATGCTGGTCGTCGGTCATGCTCTGCCATCCTGAGTCGACCGGTCACTGGTCAGCGCTGGTCGTCTGGTCGTTTCCTGGGCGCCGCCAAAACGTCCGGGTCGTCTCTTCAGGCCCTGGCCGTCGGTCGTCTGGTCGTCGCGGTCGTCGCGGTCGTTCCGGTCGTCCTGGTCGTTCTGTGGTCGGCGGTGATACGATTCGTCGTAATTAAATGCGGTCGATCTGGTCGTCTACCGTTAATTACAGATCGTCGCAATCAGCCACCGGTCGTCACCGGATGTTTTATCGATCGTCCTGAATAAATGCGATTAAATCTCGGTCGTTTCTGGTCGTCCATTCGCGGTTGTCCTGAATCGTCACAATTAATCCGGATTTTCAGATTAATCCGGATCGTCGCAGTCGTCGCGGGTCGTCGGTTGTCCTGGTCGTCCCAGTCGTCCCTGGTCGTCCTGGTCGTCTTGTTTGTCCGTAGTCGTTTCTGGTCATCCCATTGATCGGTCGTCGGTCACTGGTCGTCCCTGGTCGTCGTGATCGTCCCGGGTCGTCACCGATAATCATAGTCCCTTTGATCGTTTCTTGGTCGCGTCCTGATATACAGTCATTCTTGGTCATTTCAGCCGTCCTGAGTCGTCTGGTCGTCCCCGGTCGTCGATAATCCTGGTCATCCCTGGTCATCCTGGTCGTCCTGGTCAATCCTTGGTCTTCTCCGGTCGTCCTGGTCATCTCGGTCATTTCTGGTCATCGCGGTCATGCGGTCATCACCAGTCGTCCCAGGTGTCCTGGTCCTCCTGTTCCTCCTGGTTCTGCCTGGTCGTCGGTCGTGCCGGTCGTCGATGATCGTTCCTGGTCATCGCGGTAATCCCTGGTCACCCCGGGCATCCTGGTCGTCACAATGTCACGGTTGTCCTGGTTTTGGTCGTATCGTCCCGGTCGTCCTGGTCGTCTGGTTTGTCCGCGTGTCTGAATCGTCCTGCTGGCCGGTCGTCTGGTGATTCGTCCTGGTGATCACTGGTCGTCGCGTCGTCCCGGTCGTCTTGGTCGTCGCTGGTCGTCGGTCGTACTCTGCCGTCCTGATCGTCGGTCGCCTGGTCGTGCCTGGTCGTCTGGTCGTTCGCGGACGTCAGCCAAACGTCCGGGTCGTCGCTTTAGTCCTGGCCATCCCGGTCTCTCTGGTCGTCTGGTCATCCTTGGTCATCCTTGGTCGACGGTCATCCTTACTCATTCTCGCATCCCAGTAGTCCCGGTCGTCAGCGTCATCCCGGTCATTTCTGTCGTCCCTAGTCATCCCGCAGATGTTGCTCAAATCGTCCCTGGCCGTCGGTCTTCTCGGTCGTTTCTGAGTCATCCTGGTTCGGTCATCCTTGGTCATCCTAATTCTTTCGTTGTCTGGGTGTCCCCGTCATCTTGGTCGTAGCTAGACATCCTGGTTATCTGGTCCTCCCTAGATCATCTGTGTTGGTCGTCCTCGTCGTCGGTCCGTCGCGGTCGTTCCTGGTGATTCGATGATCCAGTCATCCCTGGTCGTCGATGTCATCCTAGTCCTGGTCATTCCCTGGTCATGGATAAACTGGTCATCCCGTTCATCCCTGGTAATTGGTAATCGTCAGTCCAAGTCTGAATTAAATCCCGGTCGTCCTAATTAAATCCTGAATCGTCACTCAGTCATGTTGTTCGATCTCTGGTCGTCCTCTTCATTCCGGTCGTCGCCCGTCGTCCTGGTCCGTCTGATCGTCCTGGTCATCCGGACGTCCTGGTCGTCGTGGTCATTTGATACTTTCGGTTGTCCGTAGTCTCTGGTCAATCTGGTCACGTCCTGGTCGTTCCTGAGTCCATGGCTGTCCCTGGTCATCCTGGTCATCGGTCGTCCTAGTCGTCCCGTGATCCTGGTCATCTTGCCATCTGGTCGTCTCGTAATCATCTCAGTTGTTCCTGGCCATCTGGTCGTCGTTGTCCTGGTCGCCATGATAAATCCTGGTCATCCCCGGTCATCCATGGTCATTCTGGTCGTCGGTGATCCCAGTCCCAGGTCATCCCGGTCATCCCAGTAATCCTGGTCGTCCCAGTCATCCAGATTATTATTGGTCTCCTGGTTCATCCTTGTCGTCCTAGTCATCCCTAGTTGTTCCTGGTAGTCTTGGATGTCATTTGTCGTCTTAGTTGTCCCTGGTCGTCTCTGGTCATCCTGATCGTCTTTGGTCAGCCCTGGTCATCGCCCAGATCATCGATTAAATCCTGAATCATCCTGGTCGTCGCTTTGTCGTCCTGGTCGTCCTGGTCATTCTGGTCGATCCTCAAACGTTTCCTGGTCTCAATCCTTCATCGGTTGTCCCTGGTCGTCGGTCATCCTAATCGTCTCCGGTCAAATCTGGTCGTCGGTCATCCCTGGTCGTGTCGATTCGTTTGGTCGTCCCGGTCATCCCGGTCCCAGACGTCCTGGTCATCCTGCTCATCGCTGGCTGTCGTGTCGTCGGTCATCCCTGGCATCTTAGTCGTCGGTGTCTCTGGTCCTCCGCCGTCGTCGTGGTCGTCCCGGTCATCCCTGGTCGTCGGTCAACAATGGTCGTTCGCGTCGTCCCAGTAATCCAGTTGTCCCTAGTCGTCCTGGTCGTCCCAGGTCATCCCAGATGTCCTTGGTCCTCCCCGGTCATCCTGGTCATCTAGTCATTCCTGGTCATCCTGGTCATCCTTGATCATTTGGCATCCCTCCTCGTCCTTTTGTCATTCGGTCATCCTAGTCATCCAGTCATCTTCAAACGTCCCAGTCATCCTGGTCATCCTGGTCGTCCCTGGTCAATACTACTCCTGGTCATCCTGGTGTCCCTAGTCATCGGTCGCCCGTAGTCTTCGTGGTCATCCTGGTCATCTGGTCGTCCTGGTCATCTTAGTCATCCGCCAGATCGTCAGCCAAACATCCGTCAGTCAATCAGCGAATTAAATCTGGTCCTCTTCCTGGTCATCCTTGTCATCGGTCATCCGCGGGTCTTTGGTCATCGGTCGTCCCTGGTGCCCTGGTCAGTCCGGTATTATAGTCGTCTGGTCATCCCTATAATCACTGGTCGTCAGTATAAATCTGGTCGTCTAGGTCGTCCTGCTTATTGATCCTGGTCGTCGTGGTCATCCCCGGTCACTGGTCTTCCTTGTCATCCTAGTCGTCTTAGTCGTCCCTGGTCTGGTCGTCATAAACATCCTAATCAACCTGGTCATCCTGCTCTTCCTAGTCATCCTATTAATACTTAATCATCCCAATCGTCCAAGTCCTCCTGGTCATCCCAGTAACTTTGGTCATCCCAGTCATCCCTGTTCATCAATGGTCATCCCAATCATCCTGGTCATCTGGTCATCCTTGTCATCCAGTTATATCTGGTCCTCCCCGGTCATCCTAACCATCGCTGGTCGTCCCAGTCGTCCTTGTCGTCGCAGATTAATCCTGGTCATCACTGGTGATCATGGTCATCACCGTCATGTAAATCAATCCTAGCCGTCAGTCATCCCTGGTCATCCCTAGTCCTCGGGTCATCCTAATCATCCTGAGTCGTCGGTCATCCCTGGTCATCGGTCGTGTAGTTATTCGGTCATCCTAATTAAATCTAGTCACCTTGGTCAGCCTGGTCCTGGTCATCCGTACTCCTTCTAGTCGTCAGTGATCGCCCGTCGTTTCTATAATCGGTCGTCCCTCCGTCATCCTGGTGATCCTGGTTGTCGGTCGATCGATTCGTCCTGGGCGTCCCTGTCCTGGTCGTCCTGGTCGTCGGTCGTCTCTGCGCGGTGATCCTGAATTGGCCTAGTCGTCCCAAGGCTGTCCCGGACGTTCTTGTCATCCCAGTCATCCTAGTCCCAGTCGTCCCGTAATCCTAATTCATGCCTATAGAACGCTAGTCATCCCAGTCATCCTAGTCATCCCGGTCATCCTGGTCATCCCTAGTCATCCCAGTTATTCTGGTCCTTCCTAGCCCGTCCCTAGTCATCCAGTCATCCTGGTCATCCTGGTCATCCCTGGTGGTCCTGGTCATCTCTAATTGTCCTAGTCGTCCCAGTTATCCTAGATCCTTCTAGTGAAAATCCCTAGTCATGGTCATTCTAGTCATCTCTAGTCCGGATTCATCCTAGTGATCCCTGGTCGTCGTAGTCTTCCCTAGTCATCCCAGTCACGCTAGTCGTCGTGCATCTCAGTCGTTTCTAGTCAGCGGTCATCCCTGGTCATCTTGGTCGTCGCTGGTTATCGGTGTCGTCAGTCGTCCTTGCCATTTGGTCATCACTTGTCCTGATTATATGGCCATCCTGGTCATCGGTCGTCTGTGGTCGTTCCTGGTGTTCCCGTAATCAGTCGTCCCTGGTCATCCCACCAGTTGTTGCGTTCATCCTGGTCATCCCTGGTCACTGTCATCCTGTTGATCTCTGGTCGTTCTCACTCGTCGGTCGTCACCGCAATCGGCGTAATCCGGTCACCTCTGGTCGTCGGGTCGTCGATTGATAGATGGGTCCTGGTCATCCGGTCACTGGTCACGCTGTCGTCCTGGTCATCCTGGTCGTCCTAGTCGTCCCTAGTCTTCTTTGAACTTCCTGGTCGTCCTTAGAAGTCCCTGGTCATCCCCGGTCATCCCTGGTCATCCCAGTCACGTCCCTGGTCATCCAGTCATTCCTAGTTGTCCTAGTCATCCCTGGTCCTTGTCACTCATCCTGGTCATCCTGGTCATCTCAGTCATTTCTGGTCATCCCGTTAATTTCTAGTCCTCCTGATCATCGCTGGTTGTCAGTGTCATTCCAGTCATCCTAATAAATCATCGTCTCCCTTGTCTGGTCCTCCTGACAATCTGAATCGTCCCAGTTGTCCTAGATCATCCCAGTCAATCGTATAAACCTAATAATCCCAGTAATCCCAGTCATCTCTAATCATCCCAGTCATCCCAGATATTTCCAGTCCTTCAGGTCGTCATGGTCATCAGTTATCCTGATCATCCTTGTCATCCTAGTCATCCTAGTTAGCCTAAATGATCCTGGTCCTCATATCATCCTAGAGTGATCCTTAGTGATCCTAGTGGTCAGTCATCTAGTCGTCTTGATCATCCTAATGGTGTTGTAGTGTCCCTGGTCATGGGAACATCCCGGTCATCCTTGGTCATCCCGGTGTCCTATAGTCCTGGTCCTCCCGGTCACTGGTCATCCTGGTCGTCGCTGACATCCTGGTCATCTTTTTAGGTCCTTGTGGTTGGTCGGTCGTCCTGGTCAGCCATTGCGTGGCTAT
>CALNXK010000943.1:0-23025 GCA_942486035.1 Porites lobata | reverse complement strand
CATGGGTACAGTGTAACCTAGTGATGCTTTTAGGCAGAGCTTACATACTTAGGCTGCACTTTGGGTGGCACACCCATGGGGTGCAGTGTAACCCAGTGATTCTTAAGATTGGAGCTAACAAACATAGGCTGCACTTTGGGTGGCACACCCGTGGGTGCAGTGTAACCCAGTGATTCTTTAGGTAGAGCTAACAAACATAGGCTGCACTTTAGGTGGCACACCCATGGGTGCAGTGTAAGCTAGTGATGCTTTAGGCAGAGCTTACAAACTCAAGCTGCACTTTGGGTGGCACACCCATGGGTGCTAATGTAACCCGTGATTCCTTAGGTGAGAGCTAAGAAACATAGGCTGCACTTTGGGTGCCACCCCATGGCTGCAGTGTAACAAGTGATTCTTTAGGTACAGCTAACAAACATACGCTGCTCTTTGGTTGGCACACCATGGGTGCAGTGTAACCCAGTGTTTCTTTAGGGTAGAGCTAACAAACATAGGCTGCACTTTGGGTGGCAAACCCATGGGTGCAGTGTAACCCAGTGATTCTTTAGGTAGAGCTAAGAAACATAGGCTGCATTTTAGGTGGCACACCGTGGGTGCAGTGTAACCCAGTGATTCTTTACGTGAGCTAACAATCATAGGCTGCACTTTGGGTGGCACACCCATGGGTGCAGTATAACCCAGTGATTCTTTAGGTAGAACCTAACTAACATAGGCTGCACTTTGGGTGGCACACCCGTGGGTGCAGTGTAACCCAGTGATTCTTTAGGTAGAACTAACAAACATAGGCTGCACTTTGGGTGGCACACCCATGGGTGCAGTTTAACCTAGTGATGCTTTAGGCAGAGCTTACAAACTTAGGCTGCACTTTGGGTGGCACACTCATGGGTGCAGTGTAAACAGTGATTCTTTAGGTGAGAGCTAACAAACATAGGCTGCACTTTGGGTGGCACCCATGGGTGCAGTGTAACCCAGTGATTCTTTAAGTAGAGCTAATAAACATAGGCTGCACTTTGGGTGGCATCCGTGTGTGCAGTGTAACCCAGTGATTCTTTAGGTAGAGCTAACAAACACAGGCTGCACTTTAGGTGGCACACCCATGGGTGCAGTTTAACCTAGTGATGCTTTAGGTAGAGCTTACAAACTTAGGCTGCACTTTGGGTGGCACACCCATGGTGCAGTTTAACCCAGTGATTCTTTGGGTAGAGCTAACAAACATAGGCTGCACTTTTAGGTGGCACACCCGTGGGTGCAGAGTAACCCAGTGATTCTTTAGGTATAGCCCAACAAACATAGGCACACTTTGGGTGGCACACCATGGGTGCAGTGAAACCTAGTGATGCTTTAGGCAGAGCTTAAAAACTTAGGCTGCACTTTGGTGGCACACCGCATGGGTGCAGTGTAACACAGTGATTCATAGGTAGAGCTAAAAACATAGGCTACACTTTGGTGGCACACCCATGGGTGCAGTGTAACCAAGTGATTCTTTAGGTACAGCTAACAAACTTAGGCTGCACTTTGGGTGGCACACCCATGGGTGCAGTGTAACCTAGTGATGCTTTAGGTAGAGCGCTTACAAACTTAGGCTGCACTTTAAGTGGCTAACTCATGGGTGCAGTGTAACCCAGTGATTCTTTAGGTAGAGCTAACAAACATGGGCTGCACTTTGGGTGGCACCCATGGGTGCAGTGTAACCCAGTGATTCTTTAGGTACAACCTAACTAACATAGGCGGCACTTTAGGTGGCACACCCGTGGGTGCAGTGTAACCCAGTGATTCTTTAGGAAGAGCTAACAAACATAGGCTGCACTTTGGGTGGCACACCCATGGGTGCAGTTTAACCTAGTGATGCTTTGGCAGAGCTTACAAACTTAGGCTGCACTTTAGGTGGCACACTCATGGGTGCAGTGTAACCCAGTGATTCTTTAGGTAGAGCTAACAAACATAGGCTGCACTTTGGGTGGCACACCCATGGGTGCAGTGTAACCCAGTGATTCTTGCGGTAGAGCTAACAAACATAGGCTGCATTTTAGGTGGCACGCCCATGGGGGGCAGTGTAACCCAGTGATTCTTTAGGTAGAGCTTACAAACATAGGCTGCACTTTAGGTGGCACACCCATGAGTGCAGTGTAACCCAGTGATTCCTTAGGTAGAGCATAAAAACATAGGCTGCACTTTAGGTGGCACACCCATGGGTGCAGTGTAACCAAGTGATTCTTTAGGTACAGCTAACAAACATAGGCTGCACTTTAGGTGGCACACCCATGGGTGCAGTGTAACCTAGTGATGCTTTAGGCAGAGCTTGCAAACTTAGGCTGCACTTTAAGTGGCTAACTCATGGGTGCAGTGTAACCCAGTGATTCTTTAGGTAGAGCTAACAAACATAGGCTGCACTTAAGGTGGCACACCCATGGGTGCAGTGTAACACAGTGATTCTTAAGGTGGAGCTAACAAACATAGGCTGCACTTTAGGTGGCACACCCGTGGGTGCAGTGTAACCCAGTGATTCTTTAGGTAGAGCTAACAAACATAGGCTGCACTTTAGGTGGCACATCCGTGGGTGCAGTGTAACCCAGTGATTCTTTAGGTAGAGCTAACAAACATAGGCTGCACTTTAGGTGGCACACCCATCGGTGCAGTTTAACCTAGTGATGCTTTAGGCAGAGCTTACAAACTTAGGCTGCACTTTAGGTGGCACACCCATGGGTGCAGTGTAACCCAGTGATTCTTTAGGTAGAGCTAACAAACATAGGCTGCACTTTAGGTGGCACAACCGTGGGTGCAGAGTAACCCAGTGATTCTTTAGGTATAGCTAACAAACATAGGCTGCACTTTAGGTGGCACACTCATGGGTGCAGTGAAACCTAGTGATGCTTTAGGCAGAGCTTAAAAAACTTAGGCTGCACTTTAGGTGGCACACCCATGGGTGCAGTGTAACACAGTGATTCCTTAGGTAGAGCTAAAAAACATCGGCTACACTTTAGGTGGCACACCCATGGGTGCAGTGTAACCAAGTGATTCTTTAGGTACAGCTAACAAACATATCCTGCACTTTAGGTGGCACACCCATGGGTGCAGTGTAACCTAGTGATGCTTTAGGTAGAGCTTACAAACTTATGCTGCACTTTAAGTGGCTAACTCATGGGTGCAGTGTAACCCAGTGATTCTTTAGGTAGAGCTAACAAACATAGGCTGCACTTTGGGTGGCACACCCATGGGTGCAGTGTAACCCAGTGATTCTTTAGGTACAAGTAACTAACATAGGCTGCACTTTGGGTGGCACACCCATGGGTGCAGTGTAACCCAGGGATTCTTTAGGTAGAGCTAACAAACATAGGCTGCACTTTAAGTGGCACACCCATGGGTGCAGTTTAACCTAGTGATGCTTTTAGGCAGAGCTTACAAACTTAGGCTGCACTTTGGGTGGCACACTCATGGGTGCAGTGTAACCCAGTGATTCTTTAGGTAGAGCTAACAAACATAGGCTGCACTTTGGGTGGCACACCATGGGGGCAGTGTAACCCAGTGACTCTTTAGGTAGAGCTTACAAACATAGGCTGCACTTTTAGGTGGCACACCCATGGGTGCAGTTTAACCCAGTGATTCCTTAGGTAGAGCATAAAAACATAGGCTGCACTTTAGGTGGCACACCCATGGGTGCAGTGTAACCAAGTGATTCTTTAGGTACAGCTAACAAACATAGGCTGGACTTTGGGTGGCACACCCATGGGTGCAGTGTAACCTAGTGATGCTTTAGGCAGAGCTTGCAAACTTAGGCTGCACTTTAAGTGGCTAACTCATTGGTGCAGTGTAACCCAGTGATTCTTTAGGTAGAGCTAACAAACATAGGCTGCACTTTAGGTGGCACACCCATGGGTACAGTGTAACCTAGTGATGCTTTAGGCAGAGCTTACATACTTAGGCCGCACTTTAGGTGGCACACCCATGGGTGCAGTGTAACCCAGTGATTCTTAAGGTGGAGCTAACAAACATAGGCTGCACTTTGGGTGGCACACCCGTGGGTGCAGTGTAACCCAGTGATTCTTTAGGTAGAGCTAACAAACATAGGCTGCACTTTGGGTGGCACACCCATGGGTGCAGTGTAAGCTAGTGATGCTTTAGGCAGAGCTTACAAACTCAGGGTGCACTTTTGGGTGGCACACCCATGGGTGCTATGTAACCCCGTGATTCCTTAGGTAGAGCTAAGAAACATAGGCTGCACTTTGGGTGGCACACCCATGGCTGCAGTGTAACCAAGTGATTCTTTAGGTACAGCTAACAAACATACGCTGCACTTTGGGTGGCACACCCATGGGTGCAGTGTAACCCAGTGTTTCTTTTAGGTAGAGCTAACAAACATAGGCTGCACTTTAGGTGGCAAACCCATGGGAGCAGTGTAACCCAGTGATTCTTTAGGTAGAGCTAAGAAACATAGGCTGCACTTTAGGTGGCTCACCCATGGGTGCAGTGTAACCTAGTGATTCTTTAGGCAGAGCTTAAAAACCTAGGCTGCACTTTAAGTGGCACACCCATGGGTGCAGTGTAACCCAGTGATTCTTTAGGTAGAGCTAACAAACATAGGCTGCACTTTAGGTGGCACACCCGTGGGTGCAGTGTAACCCACTGATTCTTTAGGTAGAGCTACCAAACATAGGCTGCACTTTGGGTGGCACTCCCATGGGTGCAGTGTAAACTAGTGATGCTTTAGGCAGAGCTTACAAACATAGGCTGCACTTTGGGAAGCACATCCATGGGTCAGTGTAACCCAGTGATTCTTTAGGTAGAGCTAACAAACATAGGCTGCACTTTAGGTGGCACACCCCGTGGGTGCAGTGTAACCCACTGATTCTTTAGGTAGAGCTACCAAACATAGGCTGCACTTTGGGTGGCACTCCCATGGGTGCAGTGTAAACTAGTGATGCTTTAGGCAGAGCTTACAAACTTAGGCTGCACTTTGGGTGGCACACCCATGGGTGCAGTGTAACCCAGTGATTCTTTAGGTAGAGCTAACAAACATAGGCTGCACTTTGGGTGGCACACCCATGGGTGCAGTGTAACCCAGTGATTCTTAGGTAGAGCTAACAAACATAGGCTGCACTTTGGGTGGCACACCCATGGGTGCAGTGTAACGTAGTGATGCTTTAGGCAGAGCTTACAAACTTAGGTTGCACTTTAGGTGGCACACGCATGGGTGCAGTGTAACTCAGTGATTCCTTAGGTAGAGCTAACAAACATAGGCTGCACTTTAGGTGGCACACCCATGCGTGCAGTGTAACCAAAGTGATTCTTTAGGTAAAGCTAACAAACATAGGCTGCACTTTGGGTGGCTCACCCATGGGTGCAGTGTCACCTAGTGATGCTTTAGGCAGAGCTTAGAAACTTAGGCTGCACTTTAAGTGGCTAACTTATGGGTGCAGTGTAACCCAGTGATTCTTTAGGTAGAGCTAACAAACATAGACTGCACTTTAGGTGGCACACCCGTGGGTGCAGTGTAACCTACTGATGCTTTAGGCAGAGCTTACAAACTTAGGCTGCACTTTGGGTGGCACACGCATGGGTGCAGTGTAACCCAGTGATTCCTTAGGTAGAGCTAAGAAACATAGGCTGCACTTTAGGGAGGCACACCCATGGGTGCAGTGTAACCACGTGATTCTTTAGGTACAGCTAACAAACATAGGCCGCACTTTAGGTGGCACACCCATGGGTGCAGTGTAACCTAGTGATGCTTTTAGGCAGAGCTTACATACTTAGGCTGCACTTTGGGTGGCACACCCATGGGTGCAGTGTAACCCAGTGATTCTTTAGGTAGAGCTAACAAACATAGGCTGCACTTTGGGTGGCACACCCGTGGGTGCAGTGTAACCCACTGATTCTTTAGGTAGAGCTACCAAACATAGGCTGCACTTTAGGGTGGCACTCCCATGGGTGCAGTGTAAACTAGTGATGCTTTAGGCAGAGCTTACAAACTTAGGCTGCACTTTGGGTGGCACACCCATGGGTGCAGTGTAACCCAGTGATTCTTTAGGTAGAGCTAACAAACATAGGCTGCACTTTGGGTGGCACACCCATGGGTGCAGTGTAACCCAGTGATTCTTAGGTAGAGCTAACAAACATAGGCTGCACTTTGGGTGGCACACCCATGGGTGCAGTGTAACGTAGTGATGCTTTAGGCAGAGCTTACAAACTTAGGTTGCACTTTAGGTGGCACACGCATGGGTGCAGTGTAACTCAGTGATTCCTTAGGTAGAGCTAACAAACATAGGCTGCACTTTAGGTGGCACACCCATGCGTGCAGTGTAACCAAGTGATTCTTTAGGTAAAGCTAACAAACATAGGCTGCACTTTAGGTGGCTCACCCATGGGTGCAGTGTCACCTAGTGATGCTTTAGGCAGAGCTTAGAAACTTAGGCTGCACTTTAAGTGGCTCACTTATGGGTGCAGTGTAACCCAGTGATTCTTTAGGTAGAGCTAACAAACATAGACTGCACTTTAGGTGGCACACCCGTGGGTGCAGTGTAACCTACTGATGCTTTAGGCAGAGCTTACAAACTTAGGCAGCACTTTAGGTGGCACACGCATGGGTGCAGTGTAACCCAGTGATTCCTTAGGTAGAGCTAAGAAACATAGGCTGCACTTTAGGAGGCACACCCATGGGTGCAGTGTAACCACGTGATTCTTTAGGTACAGCTACCAAACATAGGCCGCACTTTAGGTGGCACACCCATGGGTGCAGTGTAACCTAGTGATGCTTTAGGCAGAGCTTACATACTTAGGCTGCACTTTAGGTGGCACACCCATGGGTGCAGTGTAACCCAGTGATTCTTTAGGTAGAGCTAACAAACATAGGCTGCACTTTAGGTGGCACACCCGTGGGTGCAGTGTAACCCAGTAATTCTTTAGGTATAGCTAACAAACATAGCCTGCACTGTAGGTGGCACACCCATGGGTGCAGTATAACCTAGTGATCCTTTAGGCAGAGCTCACAAACTTAGGCTGCACTTTAGGTGGCACACCCATGGGCGCAGTGTAACCCAGTGATTCGTTAGCTAGAGCTAAGAAACATAGGCTGCACTTTAGGTGGCACACCCATGGGTGCAGTGTAACCAAGTGATTCTTTAGGTACAGCTAACAAACATAGGCTGCACTTTAGGTGGCATACCCATGGGAGCAGTGTAACCTAGTAATGCCTTAGGCAGAGCTTACAAACTTAGGCTCCACTTTAAGTGGCTAACTCATGGGTGCAGTGTAACCCAGTGATTCTTTAGGTAGAGCTAGCAAACATAGGCTGCCCTTTAGGTGGCACACCCATAGGTACAGTGTAACCTAGTGATGCTTTAGGCTGAGCTTACGTACGTAGGCTCCACTTTAGGTGGCACACCCATGGGTGCAGTGTAACCCTGTAATTCTTAGGTAGAGCTAACAAACATAGGCTGCACTTTAGGTGGCACACCCGTGGGTGCAGTGTAACCCAGTGATTCTTAAGGTATAGCTAAAAAACATAGGCTGCAATTTAGGTGGCACACCCATGGGTGCAGTGTAACCCAGTGACTTTTTAGGTAGAGCTAACAAACATAGGCGGCACTTTAGGTGGCACACCCATGGGTGCATTGTAACCTAGTGATGCTTTAGGGAGAGCTTACTAACTTAGGCTGCACTTTAGGTGGCACACCCGTGGGTGCAGTGTAACCCAGTGATTCTTTAGGTAGAGCTAAGAAACATGGGCTGCACTTTATGTGGCACACCCGCGGGTGCAGTGTAACCCAGTGATTCTTTAGGTATAGCTAACAAACATAGGCTGCACTTTAGGTGGCACACCCATGGGTGCAGTGTAACCTAATGATGCTTTAGCCAGAGCTTACAAACTTAGGCTGCACCTTAGGTGGCACACCCATGGATGCAGTGTAACCCAGTGATCCTTTAGGTACAGCTAACAAACATAGGCTGCGCTTTAGGTGGCACACCCATGGGTGCAGTGTAACCCAGTGATCCTTTAGGTAGAGCTAACAAACATAGGCTGCGCTTTAGGTGGCACACCCATGGGTGCAGTGTAACCCAGTGATTCCTTAGGTAGAGCTAAGAAACATTGGCTGCACTTTAGGTGGCACACCCATGGGTGTAGTGTAACCCAGTGATTCGGTAGGTAGAGCTAAAAAACATAGGCTGCACTTTAGGTGGCACACCCATGGGTGCAGTGTAACCCAGTGATTCTTTAGGTAGAGCTAACAAACATAGGCTGCCCTTTAGGTGGCACACCCATGGGTACAGTGTAACCTAGTGATGCTTTAGGCAGAGGTTAGATACGTAGGCTGCACTTTAGGTGGCACACCCATGGGTGCAGTGTAACCCAGTGATTCTTAGGTAGAGCTAACAAACATAGGCTGCACTTTAAGTGGCACACCCGTGGGTGCAGTTTAACCCAGTGATTCTTTAGGTATAGCTAACAAACATAGGCTGCAGTTTAGGTGGCACACCCATGGGTGCAGTGTAACCCAGTGATTCTTTAGGTAGAGCTAACAAACATAGGCTGCCATTTAGGTGGCACACCCATGGGTACAGTGTAACCTAGTGATGCTTTAGGCAGAGGTTAGATACGTAGGCTGCACTTTAAATGGCACACCCATGGGTGCAGTGTAACCCAGTGATTCTTTAGGTAGAGCTAAGAAACATGGGCTGCACTTAAGGTGGCACACCCGCGGGTGCAGTGTAACGCAGTGATTCTTTAGGTATAGCTAACAAACATAGGCTCCACTTTAGGTGGCACACCCATCGGTGCAGTGTACCTAGTGATGCTTTAGGCAGAGCTTACAAACTTAGGCTGCATTTTAGATGGCACACCCATGGGTGCAGTGTAACCCAGTGTTTCTTTAGGTAGAGCTTACAAACACAAGCTGCACTTTAAGTGGCACACCCATGGGTGCAGTGTAACCCAGTGATCCTTTAGGCAGAGCTAACAAACATAGGCTGCACTTTAGGTGGCACACCCATGGGTGCAGTGTAACCCAGTGATTCCTTAGGTAGAGCTAAGAAACATAGGCTGCACTTTAGGTAACACACCCATGGGTGTAGTGTAACCCAGTGATTCGGTAGGTAGAGCTAAAAAACATAGGCTGCACTTTAGGTGGCACACCCATGGGTGCAGTGTAACGTAGTGATGCTTTAGGCAGAGCTTAGAAACTTAGGCTGCACTTTAGGTGGCACACCCATGGGTGCAATTTAACCCAGTGATTCCGTAGGTAGAGCTAAAAAACATAGGCTGCACTTTAGGTGACACAACCATGGGTGCAGTGTAACCCAGTGATTCTTTATGTAGAGCTAACAAACATAGGCTGCACTTTAGGTGACACACCCATGGGTGCAGTGTAACCAAGTGATGCTTTAGGCAGAGCTTACAAACATATGCTGCACTTTAGTTGGCACACCCATTGGTACAGTGTAACCTAGTGATGCTTTAGGCAGAGCTTACATACTTAGGCTGCACTTTAGGTGGCACACCCATGGGTGCAGTGTAACCCAGTGATTCTTTAGGTAGAGCTAACAAACATAGGCTGCACTTAAGGTGGCAAACCCGTGGGTGCAGTGTAACCCAGTGATTCTTTAGGTATAGCTAACAAATCTAGGCTGCAATGTAGGTGGCACACCCATGGGTGCAGTGTAACCTAGTGATGCTTTAGGCAGAGCTTACAAACTTAGGCTGGATTTTAGGTGGCACACCTATGGGCGCAGTGTAATCCAGTGATTCCTTAGGTAGAGCTAAAAAACATAGGCTGCACTTTAGGTGGCACGCCCATGGGTGCAGTGTAATCAGGTGACTCTTTAGGTACAGCTAACAAACATAGGCTGCACTTTAGGTGGCACACCCATGGGTGCAGTGTAACCTGGTAATGCTTTAGGCAGAGCTTACAAGCTTAGGCTGCACTTTAAGTGGCTAACTCATGGGTGCAGTGTAACCCAGTGATTCTTTAGGTAGAGCTAACAAACATAGGCTTCCCTTTAGCTGGCACACCCATGGGTACAGTGTAACCTAGTGTTGCTTTAGGCAGAGCTTACATACCTAGGCTGCACTTTAGGTGGCACACCCATGGGTGCAGTGTAACCCAGTGATTCTTAGGTAGAGCTAACAAACATAGGCTGCACTTTAGGTGGCACACTCGTGGGTGCAGTGTAACCCAGTGATTCTTTAGGTATAGCTAACAGACATAGGCTGCAATTTAGGTGGCACACCCATGGGTGCAGTGTAACCCAGTGATTCTTTAGGTAGAGCTAACAAACATAGGCTGCACTTTAGGTGGCACACCCGTGGGTGCAGTGTAACCCAGTGATTCTTTAGGTATAGCGAACAGACATAGGCTGCAATTTAGGTGGCACACCCATGGGTGCAGTGTAACCCAGTGATTCTTTAGGTAGAGCTTACAAACATAAGCTGCACTTTAGGTGGCACACCCATGGGTGCAGTGTAACCCAGTGATCCTTTAGGTAGAGCTAAAAAACATAGGCTGCACTTTAGCTGGCACACCTATGGGTGCAGTGTAACCCAGTGATTCCTTAGGTAGAGCTAACAAACATAGGCTGCACTTTAGGTGGCACATCCAGGGGTGCAGTGTAACGTAGTGATGCTTTAGGCAGAGCTTACAAACTTAGGCTGCACTTTAGGTGGCACACCCATGGGTGCAGTTTAACCCAGTGATTATTTAGGTATAGCTAACAAACATAGGCTGCACTTTAGGTTGCACACCCATGGGTGCAGTGTAACCTAATGATGCTTTAGGCAGAGCTTACAAACTTAGGCTGCACTTTAGGTGGCACACCCATGGGTGCAGTGTAACCCAGTGATTCTTTAGGTAGAGCTTACAAACATAAGCTGCACTTTAGGTGGCACACCCATGGGTGCAGTGTAACCCAGTGATCCTTTAGGTAGAGCTAAAAAACATAGGCTGCACTTTAGCTGGCACACCCATGGGTGCAGTGTAACCTAATGATGCTTTAGGCAGAGCTTACAAACTTACGCTGCACTTTAGGTGGCACACCCATGGGTGCAGTGTAACCCAGTGATTCTTTAGGTAGAGCTAACAAACATAGGCTGCACTTTAGGTGGCACACCCGTAGGTGCAGTGTAACCCAGTGATTCTTTAGGTATGGCTAACAAACTAAGGCTGCCCTTTAGGTGGCACACCCATGGGTGCAGTGTAACCCAGTGATTCTTTAGGTAGAGCTAACAAACATAGGCTGCACTTTAGGTGGCACACCCATCTGTTCAGTGTAACCCAGTGATTCTTTAGGTAGAGCTAACAAACATAGGCTGCACTTTAGGTGGCACACCCATGGGTGCAGTCTAACGTAGTGATGCTTTAGGCAGAGCTTACAAACTTAGGCTGCACTTTAGGTGGCACACCCATGGGTGCAGTTTAACCCAGTGATTATTTAGGTATAGCTAACAAACATAGGCTGCACTTTAGGTGGCACATCCATGGGTGCAGTGTAACCTAGTGATGCTTTAGGCAGAGCTTACAAACTTAGGCTGCACTTTAGGTGGCACACCCATGGGTGCAGTGTAACCCAGTGATTCTTTAGGTAGAGCTTACAAACATAAGCTGCACTTTAGGTGGCACACCCATGGGTGCAGTGTAACCCAGTGATCCTTTAGGTAGAGCTAAAAAACATAGGCTGCACTTTAGCTGGCACACCCATGGGTGCAGTGTAACCTAATGATGCTTTAGGCAGAGCTTACAAACTTACGCTGCACTTTAGGTGGCACACCCATGGGTGCAGTGTAACCCAGTGATTCTTTAGGTAGAGCTAACAAACATAGGCTGCACTTTAGGTGGCACACCCGTAGGTGCAGTGTAACCCAGTGATTCTTTAGGTATGGCTAACAAACTAAGGCTGCCCTTTAGGTGGCACACCCATGGGTGCAGTGTAACCCAGTGATTCTTTAGGTAGAGCTAACAAACATAGGCTGCAGTTTAGGTGGCACACCCATCTGTTCAGTGTAACCCAGTGATTCTTTAGGTAGAGCTAACAAACATAGGCTGCACTTTAGGTGGCACACCCATGGGTGCAGTCTAACGTAGTGATGCTTTAGGCAGAGCTTACAAACTTAGGCTGCACTTTAGGTGCACACCCATCGGTGCAGTGTAACCTAGTGATGCTTTAGGCAGAGCTTACAAACTTAGGCTGCACTTTAGGTGGCACACCCATGGGTGCAGTGTAACCCAGTGATTCCTTAGGTAGAGCTAAGAAACATAGGCTGCACTTTAGGTGGCACACCCATGGGTGCAGTGTAACCCAGTGATTCCGTAGGTAGAGCTAAAAAACATAGGCTGTACTTTAGGTGGCACACCCATGGGTGCAGTGTAACGTAGTGATGCTTTAGGCAGGGCTTACAAACTTAGGCTGCACTTTAGGTGGCACACCCATCGGTGCAGTGTAACCCAGTGATTCTTTAGGTAGAGCTAAGAAACATAGGCTGCACTTTAGGTGGCACACCCATGGGTGCAGTGTAACCCAGTGATTCTTTAGGTAGAGCTAACAAACATAGGCTGCACTTTAGGTCGCACACCCTTGGGTGCAGTGTAACTTACTGATGCTTTAGGCAGAGCTTACAAACTTAGGCTGCACTTTAGGTGGCACACCCATGGGTGCAGTGTAACCCAGTGATTCTTTAGGTAGAGGTAACAAACATAGGCTGCACTTTAGGTGGCACACCCATGGGTGCAGTGTAACCCAGTGATTCTTTAGGTAGAGCTAACAAACATAGGCTGCACTTTAGGTCGCACACCCCTGGGTGCAGTGTAACTTACTGATGCTTTAGGCAGAGCTTACAAACTTAGGCTGCACTTTAGGTGGCACACCCATGGGTGCAGTGTAACCCAGTGATTCTTTAGGTAGAGCTAACAAACATAGGCTGCACTTTAGGTGCACACCCATGGGTGCAGTGTAACCTAGTGATGCTTTAGGCAGAGCTTACAAACTTAGGCTGCACTTCAGGTGGCACACCCATGGGTGCAGTTTAACCCAGTGATTCTTTAGGTATAGCTAACAAACATAGGCTGCACTTTAGGTGGCACACCCATGGGTTCAGTATAACCCAGTGATTCTTTAGGTAGAGGTAACAAACATAGGTTGCACTTTAGGTTGCACACCCACGGGTGCAGTGTAACGTAGTGATGCTTTAGCAGAGCTTAGAAACTTAGGCTGCACTTTAGGTGGCACACCCATGGGTGCAGTGTAACGTAGTGATGCTTTAGGCAGAGCTTACAAACTTAGGCTGCACTTTAGGTGGCACACCCATGGGTGCAGTGTAACCCAGTGATTCTTTAGGTATAGCTAACAAACATAGGCTGCACTTTAGGTGGCACACCCATGGGTGCAGTGTAACCCAGTGATTCTTTAGGTAGAGCTAACAAACATAGGCTGCACTTTAGGTGGCATACCCGTGGGTGCAGTGTAACCCAGTGATTCTTCAGATATAGCTAACAAACATAGGCTGCACTTTAGGTGGCTCACCCATGGGTGCAGTGTAACCTAGTGATGCTTTAGGCAGAGCTTACAAGCTTAGGCTGCACTTTAGGTGGCACACCCATGGGTGCAGTGTAACCCAGTGATTCTTTAGGTATAGCTAACAAACATAGGCTGCACTTTAGGTGGCACATCCAGGGGTGCAGTGTAACCCAGTGATTCTTAGGTAGAGCTAACAAACATAGGCTGCACTTTAGGTGGCACATCCGTGGGTGCATTGTAACCCAGTGATTCTTTAGGTATAGCTAACAAACATAGGCTGCAATTTAGGTGGCACACACATGGGTGCAGTGTAACCCAGTGATTCTTTAGGTAGAGCAAACAAACACAGGCTGCACTTTAGGTGGCACACCCATGGGTGCAGTGTAACCTAGTGATGCTTTAGGCAGAGCTTACAAACTTAGGTTGCACTTTAGGTGGCACATTCATGGGTGCAGTGTAACCTGGTGATTCTTTAGGTAGAGCTAAGAAAGATGGGGTGCACTTTAGGTGGCACACCCGTGGGTGCAGTGTAACTCAGTGATTCTTTAGGTATAGCTAACAAACATAGGTTGCACTTTAGGTGGCAAACCCATGGGTGCAGTGTAACCTAGTGATGCTTTAGGTAGAGCTTACAAACTTAGGCTGCACTTTAGGTGGCACACCCATGGGTGCAGTTTAACCCAGTAATTCTTTAGGTAGAGCTTACAAAGATAAGCTGCACTTGAGGTGGCACACCCATGGGTGCAGTGTAACCCAGTGATTCTTTAGGTAGAGGTAACAAACATAGGCTGCACTTTAGGTGGCACACCCATGGGTGCAGTGTAACCCAGTGATTCCTTAGGTAGAGCTAAGAAACATAGGCTGCACTTTAGGTGGCACATCCTTGGGTGCAGTGTAACCCATTGATTCCGTAGGTAGAGCTAAAAAACATAGGCTGCACTTTAGGTGGCACTCCCATGGGTGCAGTGTAACGTAGTGATGCTTTAGGCAGAGCTTACAAACTTAGGCTGCACTTTAGGTGGCACACCCATGGGTGCAGTGTAACCCAGTGATTCCGTAGGTAGAGGTAAGAAACATAGGCTGGACTTTAGGTAGCACACCCATGGGTGCAGTGTAACCCAGTGATTCTTTAGGTAGAGCTAACAAACATAGGCTGCACTTTAGGTGGCACACCCATGGGTGCAGTGTAACCTAGTGATGCTTTAGGCAGAGCTTACAAACTTAGGCTGCACTTTAAGTGGCACACCCATTTCTGCAGTGTAACTCAGTGATTCTTTAGGTAGAGCTAACAAACATAGGCTGCACTTGAGGTGGCACACCCATGGGTGCGGTGTAACGTAGTGATGCTTTAGGCAGAGCTTGCAAACTTAGACTGCACTTTAGGTGGCACACCCATGGGTGCAGTTTAACCCAGTGATTCTTTAGGTATAGCTAACAAACATAGGCTGCACTTTAGGTGGCACACCCATGGGTGCAGTGTAACCCAGTGATTCTTTAGGTAGAGGTAACAAACATAGGCTGCACTTTAGGTGGCACACCCACGGGTGCAGTGTAACGTAGTGATGCTTTAGGCAGAGCTTAGAAACTTAGGCTGCACTTTAGGTGGCACACCCATGGGTGCAGTGTAACGTAGTGATGCTTTAGGCAGAGCTTACAAACTTAGGCTGCACTTTAGGTGGCACACCCATGGGTGCAGTGTAACCCAGTGATTCTTTAGGTATAGCTAACAAACATAGGCTGCACTTTAGGTTGCACACCCATGGGTGCAGTGTAACCCAGTGATTCTTTAGGTAGAGCTAACAAACATAGGCTGCACTTTAGGTGGCACACCCATGGGTGCAGTGTAACCCCGTGATTCTTTAGATAGAGCTAACAAACATAGGCTGCACTTTAGGTGGCACACCCATGAGTGCAGTGTAACCTAGTGATGCTTTAGGCAGAGCTTACAAACTTAGGCTGCACTTTAGGTGGCACACCCATGAGTGCAGTGTAACCGAGTGATTCTTTAGGTAGAGCTAAGAAACATAGGTTGCACTTTAGGTGGCACACCCGTGGGTGCAGTGTAACCCAGTGATTCTTTAGGTATAGCTAACAAACATAGGCTGCACTTTAGGTGGCACGCCCATGGGTGCAGTGTAACCTAGTGATGCTTTAGACAGAGCTTACAAACTTAGGCTGCACTTTAGGTGGCACACCCATGGGTGCAGTGTAACCCAGTGATTCCTTAGGTAGAGCTAAGAAACATAGGCTGCACTTTAGGTGGCACATCCATGGGTGCAGTGTAACCCAGTGATTCTTTTGGTAGAGCTAACAAACATAGGCTGCACTTTAGGTGGCACACCCATGGGTGCAGTGTAACGTAGTGATGCTTTAGGCAGAGCTTACAAACTTAGGCTGTACTTTAGGTGGCACACCCATTGGTGCAGTGTTACCCAGTGATTCCGTAGGTAGAGCTAAAAAACATAGGCTGCACTTTAGGTGGCACGCCCATGGGTGCAGTGTAACCTAGTGATGCTTTAGGCAGGCTTACAAACTTAGGCTGCACTTTAGGTGGCACACCCATGGGTGCAGTGTAACCCAGTGATTCCTTAGGTAGAGCTAAGAAACATAGGCTGCACTTTAGGTGGCACACCCATGGGTGCAGTGTAACCCAGTGATTCCTTAGGTAGAGCTAAGAAACATAGGCTGCACTTTAGGTGGCACACCCATGGGTGCAGTGTAACCTAGTGATGCTTTAGGCAGAGCTTAGAAACTTAGGCTGCACTTTAAGTGGCACACCTATGGGTGCAGTGTAACCCAGTGATTCTTTAGGTATAGGTAAGAAACATATGCTGCATTTTAGGTGGCACACCCATGGGTGCAGTGTAACCTAGTGATGCTTTAGGCAGAGCTAACAAACATAGGCTGGACTTTAGGTGGCACACCCATGGGTGCTGTGTAACCTAGTGATACTTTAGGCAGAGCTTACAAACTTAGGCTGCACTTTAGGTGGCACACCCAGGGGTGCAGTGTAACCCAGTGATGCTTTAGGTATAGCTAACAAACATAGGGTGCACTTTAGGTTGCACACCCATGGGTGCAGTGTAACCCAGTGATTCTTTAGGTAGAGCTAACAAACATAGGCTGCACTTTAGGTGGCACACCCATGGGTGCAGTGTAACCCCGTGATTCTTTAGATAGAGCTAACAAACATAGGCTGCACTTTAGGTGGCACACCCATGAGTGCAGTGTAACCTAGTGATGCTTTAGGCAGAGCTTACAAACTTAGGCTGCACTTTAGGTGGCACACCCATGAGTGCAGTGTAACCGAGTGATTCTTTAGGTAGAGCTAAGAAACATAGGTTGCACTTTAGGTGGCACACCCGTGGGTGCAGTGTAACCCAGTGATTCTTTAGGTATAGCTAACAAACATAGGCTGCACTTTAGGTGGCACGCCCATGGGTGCAGTGTAACCTAGTGATGCTTTAGACAGAGCTTACAAACTTAGGCTGCACTTTAGGTGGCACACCCATGGGTGCAGTGTAACCCAGTGATTCCTTAGGTAGAGCTAAGAAACATAGGCTGCACTTTAGGTGGCACATCCATGGGTGCAGTGTAACCCAGTGATTCTTTTGGTAGAGCTAACAAACATAGGCTGCACTTTAGGTGGCACACCCATGGGTGCAGTGTAACGTAGTGATGCTTTAGGCAGAGCTTACAAACTTAGGCTGCACTTTAGGTGGCACACCCATTGGTGCAGTGTTACCCAGTGATTCCGTAGGTAGAGCTAAAAAACATAGGCTGCACTTTAGGTGGCACGCCCATGGGTGGAGTGTAACCTAGTGATGCTTTAGGCAGGCTTACAAACTTAGGCTGCACTTTAGGTGGCACACCCATGGGTGCAGTGTAACCCAGTGATTCCTTAGGTAGAGCTAAGAAACATAGGCTGCACTTTAGGTGGCACACCCATGGGTGCAGTGTAACCCAGTGATTCCTTAGGTAGAGCTAAGAAACATAGGCTGCACTTTAGGTGGCACACCCATGGGTGCAGTGTAACCTAGTGATGCTTTAGGCAGAGCTTAGAAACTTAGGCTGCACTTTAGGTGGCACACCCATGGGTGCAGTGTAACCCAGTGATTCCTTAGGTAGAGCTAAGAAACATAGGCTGCACTTTAGGTGGCACACCCATGGGTGCAGTGTAACCTAGTGATGCTTTAGGCAGAGCTTAGAAACTTAGGCTGCACTTTAAGTGGCACACCCATGGGTGCAGTGTAACCCAGTGATTCTTTAGGTATAGGTAACAAACATATGCTGCATTTTAGGTGGCACACCCATGGGTGCAGTGTAACCTAGTGATTCTTTAGGCAGAGCTAACAAACATAGGCTGCACTTTAGGTGGCACACCCATGGGTGCTGTGTAACCTAGTGATACTTTAGGCAGAGCTTACAAACTTAGGCTGCACTTTAGGTGGCACACCCATGGGTGCAGTGTAACCCAGTGATTCTTTAGGTAGAGCTAACAAACATAGGCTGCACTTTAGGTGGCACACCCATGGGTGCAGTGTAACCTAATGATTCTTTAGGGAGAGCTTACAAACATAGACTATACAGGTGTACATGAGATGGCAACACGTTTTCCAGTTAAAACTTTGTCAGAAAGTTCTACACCATGGCACTTCGACTATTTCTTTATCGCGCGCTTGATACATTGTTTTGACGTACAACTGATAGTCAAGAGAAGTCGTATTCTCTATAACCATAGCAAATGACAAATTTACACAAATCACAGTAGTAAGGTAAGGTAATACACGGTATTTCTTTGAGGTACATTTACTTTCAAGTATAAAAAAAGAACTGGTAATAACTAAGCTAGAAATGAATCCAAGATGAAAACTAAAGATACTTAAGATACATATATCTAAATGAAGGTTTTTTAATTTTTCTTTAAACCTTCTTGCCGGACCTTCAGAGACAAGCTGTTCCACCACACTCTTCCGTTATAAGAAAGGCTTCTTTTTTAAAATTCAGTGCGGGGTTGAACAGCGAGCTTGTATTCATGCATTTTCTGTTAGGTTATAAGCGATTAAATCGCATGCAGCGACGAACAAAACGCGAAGCCGTCAGATATTCTAGAACCGTGTTGTATACAGTGCTGTGCATTATTATTACTTAACTAACCAACTACGCGCTGATGGAAATAATTTTGGGCCGCTTTAAATTTTGAAACAATTCACTGGTACTGTACAGTCATAATTGGAGCGGAAAGTTAGCACGCGAGCAGGGCGATTCTGCTGTAGTTTCTGTAATGTAGAAGATATTACGGCAATGAGCTCCCGAGGTCCGTTCCCGAAATCACAACTACATGTAGGATGAAATGTATTCTGCGTCTCCTTCTCCAGGTTAGGTTAAATAAACCCGTACCAACGGTTTGTTTGACAAAGCTCCGGCGAGACGTATTTTGGTGATTTTATTAATTTTTCCGATGCATTTTTTTTTTCATCTTTATTTTCGCGGCTTTTGCTATACAAACTAAATTCGTTTTTAGTTGCTATGGCATTACTGCTTAATCATGACGGCTTTGGAAGAAACTGAACTATTGTGCTTCGCGATTTCGCAAAATCGCTGCAGGAGTTAAAAAATATTTTCTTCCAAAAAAAGCGTTTTCACCTCCACCTTTATTGTCGAGTCAATTATCTCGTTTATCTCGTTTTCTAAAGGTCCTTGAAAACTGAATAAGACAATATTTTATTACCTACAGCCTAAGAACCTGATTTATTTTGACCAGATCGAAACAAAACTGACCTCTGAAATGGAAGAAGAAAAGCCTTTTATTTTTGCCGTCTTCAGCCTGCCGACGCGATCGTGTCTGGTTTGCTTTCATATGATGACATTTTCCTGACAGAAGAGTGTCGGGAAAAACACCTCGCGCTGATCATACGTGACAAAATCCGCCGCGCCTAAGCTAATGAAGAAAAGTCTCCTCGAAAGTTCCATACAATTCCTTATAACAAAATTATAAGGAATTGTATGGAGCTCTCCGGGATACTTACAGTGTAAGCCCTGTGTGTCCTCTCATGCAACGCGAGTATCTTGTTAACCTGTTTCATTCCTCCGACCGGTTTTGTCTGATTACTCAGACTTCATCGGGGAGTATAACAAGATAGAGCTAAGGAACTAACTTTATACCTAATGATTAAGAGACAATCACGTTCCTGTTAGAGTGCAAACAGCAAAAATACTCCCTCAAAAGATACGTGCAGGATATGAATGAAATTCTGCGTTACAAGCTGTGCAATGTTTAATTTGGGGCTCACGGATTTGATTCGTGGGCCAGTGTCTGCAAAAGGCATTAAATTTCACTCAATACGTCAGCATATTTGGAACTGCTTAAGAGCGGAGATATACAGCACTACTGGTAAGAATATCTCTTAGCTTTTTAAGCAATCTGATTAAATATTCCTTGAAACCGAGGTGAATGGTGGCGAGGTAAAAATTACTAACGCCACTATTCAAGGAGACTAAAAAAAATAGTTGTTTAAATACATACACACGAAGTGATCTCGACGGAATCAGAAAGAGAATCATTAAAAATAAATCGGTTATTTTGATTGACGGTTCACTAGTTCAAGTGTGAAAATGTGCATAAAGCAGTAAACAATATATGCGCAAAAGTTAGATTTTTACAGAATTCTCAAAAATTGCAGATCATGATAGTTTCAATCCTTTTGTCAACCGACTATAAAGTCAACGGTTTAAAAGGAATCGTCAAAAGTTTTAAATGCTATCTCATCTGTGAAAAAATGTAGGGCTTTATTTACTTCTGGGTAAACTCGCTAATTCAGTGAAAAGGTTTCTTGTGCCGCTCCTCGCAAATGAAGACACTGGAAGATGGGAAAGTAAAGTAAATTTCATTCCTCTTGAAAGTCCTAGTCGGCAAAGAAGCTAAAACCACGCACCGGATCATGAACGCTTGAGGGAACATTGTTTTTGTGAGATTCGTATTTAAATTTGGATCGATCACAACATATCACAATGCCAAGTTTTAATTCAGCTACTCTGTTAAAATACACTTATGAGCGACATGTCAAAGCTAACGAGTAAGCAGCTCGGCTTTTACGTATCATTAGGGAACCTAAGAACCACGACGACGACTTGGTTGACGACGACCGGAAGTGAGTTACAGTGTACTGCGCAAGCGCGACTACTAAATTTCGTCGTCGTGGTTGTCGTCGACGACGCGAAACAAAGTAGCACAAGCTTCGACAGGTATAAATCCACTCTTTTAAGTGACTTTTGAAGTCCTTTGCATTTTCTTATGCTCGTAAATCCAGGTATCGTTCCTTTTTTCTCCTAACAAGCGATGTTGATTGCAAATTCGACTAATGAACGGATTTTTACTTCGAAGAATGACAAAAGCTGCGGAGACCGAGCGAGCGAACTCGTAAGTGATAAATTTATTTGTACGTATTTGGGTAAGGCAAATCATAATTATATCTTTAATATAGAGGAAATAAACTTTATATGGAAAACAGCTATCACATCAGATGTGTCTTTTTCGAAATCTAAACTCTGACAGACACTCGGACTCGGTCATCTCATTCAAGTTGAAAGTTGAATAATTTCGTACGGAAAGTAGGTGTTTTGCCACTCGAAAAGGTCAGACAACAGAACAAATTCTTCATCGTCAATGAAATTAGACGTACGGCTTAAAAAAATAAGATCTTGCATTGTTTTAAAAGACGCCATTAAGAAAAACTTTGTTGCGAACGAACATCACAGTTTTACATTTACTTTACATTCAGTGTCGTCGTCGTCGACCTACCGACCGACCGCATCTTAGGTTAACTTTTTCTCGCCGAAACTGACGTTCTCGTTCCAGTCTTTTCCCAGCCAACAGACGTCATCGTCGTGATCTTCCTCGTGGTTCTTAAGTTCCCTATTATTGAATGTGTTTTTGCGATCATGGCTTATGTTCCAAATACCGGCCTAAGCAAAGACCCTTTGTTGTATAAGTGTCATTTATATTCAGGCGCGAGTTTCAAACGAGGACTGAAGACTCCTGAGTAATACTTTCAACGACACAATCGTATCAAAATTTCGATGAGGCTTCCTTAAGTGTCAGGCTAACATAGCCATATGTATTAATAAAATCACTTGGCCAAGAAATGGCCAGCCTCAAACTTTATTTACCCTACTAATTCAAGGCTGAAATAGTCAATTTTTAAAGTAAAATAGCCAGAACCTCCACAATGACAGTAACAAAAAAAAAAAAAAAAATTCAACAATGCCTAAGTATTTTTTCACTTCTCTTCGACAAATGCCATATGCTGACACTTCTGATTTTTTTATGTAGTTTGAGCATAAACGTGAAACTGTGAGCCACCCTGACCAGTTTTGTCCGTTTTCTCTTTGTTTTGACTTCGGTTGTCAGATTATCTTTTCAAACCTGGCACTCGGAGTGCGCTTAAAGTTACCGGGATATGTCGCGTCATTCTTGGCGAGCCGGCTGCGATCAAGATCGATGGGCGTTGTTTTTCTGTATCGTTCTTTGCCTTCTTTATTTTCGAAAAAAATTACTTTCACTTTTTTTTTCATCCCCAGATGAACTTTAATTTTTGGTGAAATTCGTCTACCTGCAAGTCTACCTGGAAGTAGGTTTTGGACACTGAGATAAATTAGCGAGATTACTTAAACACCGAAATCACTGAATGTATATATATAATAATCTAAAAATAATAGAACCAATGCCAGAGGACCATCATTAACTATCACATTGAGCAACCTACGTAATAAGCTTATACGTCATTTGTCATTAATTGATTAATCTTGATGTCTTTGTGATTAATTTTAAATCTTTTTTTTCTTTCTATAAACATAGCTGTCCAGTCCTTATCTACTGCTTCACAAGCTTCACCTCCACCAAATAAGCTGTCGCAATTACTGAAATTATCAACATACCTACCAACTGCGTTCCATCTTACGGTTTCAGTTTTATCATCACATCTTCAAAATATACCATCGTCACTTTCGGTTCAGACATTGTCACTGACGCGATCGTCAGAACGTCAGAATGCTACACTGTCCCTTCCGAATCAGCTATTCCAATCATTTCTCAATTCAACTCCACCGCTGGCAAAATCGCCAGCCACATTATCTCCGTGGCAGCCATTAATGACGTCACAACCGTCAACGACATTACGTGCTTCTCCACTTCAACAGACCTCATCAGTTTACCCACTAGGTAACTCGAAGTCAAAAGGATTATTTTTTTTTTACCTTACCGATTCGTCTCTTCCTTCACCCATCTACCCATCCACATACCCACCCACCCATCCATTTATCCATCTATCCACCCATCCATCCATCTATCCATCCATCCATCCATCCATCATCCACCCATCCACTCATCGATCCATCCATCTACGCATGCATGCATGCATGCATCCATCCATCCATTCAGCCATCCATCCATCTATCCGTGCATCCATCTACCTATCCATGCATCCATCCAAAAAATCCATTCATGTATCCACCCATCTATCCATCAACCCAGCC
>CALNXK010000942.1:0-23410 GCA_942486035.1 Porites lobata | reverse complement strand
CTGTAAGGCTGTTATGATCCCTGAAAAACAGAACTATATAACTAGACTGTTCGCATTGGTTTGAAATAGATATAAGTCTGTTGAATAAATAAATAAATAAATAGAAATAAAAAAAGATTCCTGGCCCACCAGGAAGGAGTTTTTAGGCCAGCCGTGCTAAGGGAGGAAATATCACTCCCCTAAAACGCCGTTGTGACTGAATTAAGAGACCCAAAAAAATCCCTTCCTCTCTGTCCATGCTGTTCACTTATTTTGTCATTAGTTGGAATTTGTCGCAACGCTGCTGAGTAAAAACATCTTGCGATTGCTCAGAATAAGAAGCTCTTCACGTTCAGTTCAATTTGATTAAGTGTAAAGTGGTGGCGTGCACTTTTTAAACGATACGGCTCTCACTCACGTGACCAGTATCTATGCAAATTAATTAGACCAAATGAAGCATTCCAATAAGAAAAGAGTTCAACTCCCACAGAAGTGCTTTGAAACACCAACACCGCCGTTTCATTGCTTTGGGACACCAATATGGCCGCCGTGTCGTCACTTGAAAACACTCCATATCACATAAACCTGACGAAGAATCTACTACCTTTAATTCCATTTCTTCAGGTTTTCTTGTAAGTAACAAATCTTTGAGTCTTCTATGTGATTATACATGAAAAAAAAAACAAAATAAATAAAATAAAGGTACAAAGAACAAAGGAAACAAACCAAAGGAAAAAATAAAGAGTAAGAGCGGAATGTTGCCGTTATGATGTTATTATGTGATTATGTGTGTCACATTGGTGTCTAATATTATATATATCTTAACATTTCTAGGTTTTCCAGCCATAATGGTTATAATTTCGTTGTCTGTCACCCAGCTGAAAGGATATGGTCACAAAGAAGCTTGCTGGTTGAGTGCCGATAAGGGATTGATTTGGGCCTTTATTGTCCCAGCTCTAAGTGTTATTCTGGTCAGTAAAAATACATTTAATTTGTCTACAATCGGCGACAAAATGAGTTGAGACACTTCGCCCAAAACTGGGCTTTTTTACGTTTTATTAACTTCAAAAGGAGGAAATATAGCTTTCCTCCACCATCCCCTCCGCGCAATGTTGTGCCCTTGTTCTAGCTGCCTATAGAAAACAACAAACACCCCAACTTTGAATGGAGGGGACGGGGGAGGGGTGCGGATTCCTTTGTTCTCCGAAACTACCCTATTTAAGTACAATGTCTCAACAATTTTGTCACCGATTGTCTGAATCTCAAAAGTGGCCGTACGTCCTTTAGAAAGGTAATTGAATTCATTTCTTTATGCTGTGATGTAAGACCCCTGGTGGCTTTTTATTTGTTGTGTTGGACTTCATCATACCTATTTTAGAACAATTAGAATAAGGCGATTTCGTTATTTTCAGTGCCTGACATTTCGTGTCACGCTTAACTGTGCCTTGACATCGTGCAATGAGGCGCGTCGCTCACGATTTCTTATTCTCTCCTTTATCGAAACGCATCGAAACAAAGAACAAAGTGAAAAGGATAGGAAACTTAATAGATTTCTAGGCATTAAAGTAGTTATAATGGCTAAAATTGCTCTTTAGGAGGAATTTCCACGAGTAACCACGAGTAACCACGATAAGTATAAAAGAAAATAAATCTAATTATCTTTTAAGAACAAAGTTGGTTACTCGTGGTTACTCGTGGCCAGTCCCCTCCTGACCTCATAGTTTCTACTGTAAAGTACATTCTTCAAAGACCCTTATGGGTATATGGGCAACGAATCTGCTGCACAGATTTAGCGATGTTATGCAGCTTTGCTGTGCGTTAGAAGTTGGAACATTTTTCCTGAAAATTCTCCTGCGCATAGCAATCATGGCTATTTTATCGTCCATCCCACCCTTATCAAATAGCCAAATTTCGAATAAACACTTCGAACTTACTAGGGATATATTCAGATACAATATATGACCTGCCATCGATTCCTACCGATCACACTTAGTTACCAGGGGAAAATCAATCATTCCGTACGTGAGTATGCTGTGTAATTACTTGAAAACACTACCGAGTACAAAGATTGTCAAAACTAATTTTCCCTCGAAAAACACAGGAAAGGGATTATATGGGTATCGTATCTATCTTCTGAAAAACGACCCGGTGTATATAGTAATCTCAACTAGTTACTGTCTTCTAACCGGTGCTAATAAGACAACAGCGCGTAGATTTCGATTCAGACAATCGGCGACAAAATGAGTTGAGACACTTCGCCCAAAACTGGGCTTTTTTACGTTTTATTAACTTCAAAAGGAGGAAATATAGCTTTCCTCCCCCATCCCCTCCGTGCAATGTTGTGCCCTTGTTCTAGCTGCCTATAAAAAACAACAAACACCCCAACTTTGAATGGAGGGGACAGGGGAGGGGTGCGGATTCCTTTGTTCTCCGAAACTACCCTATTTAAGTACAATGTCTCAACAATTTTGTCGCCGATTGTAGTCTTATAATGCCTAACCCAGGCACGGGTCTACGATAAATCCTGACCGATTTCCTAAACGAGCGCCAAAGGCGCAAGCTTCAAGGGGAATCCGGGGACAGGCTCCCCAAGCAATTTTTTGGCTTTCGACTCCTTAAAGTCCGCTTCACTGGGTTTCCGTGGCCAGCGTAGCATGGCGGTTTTGTCTAGCCGGGCGCACGGCTCCCGCCCCAATCTCCTCGCGGTTTCTCTGTCCTCGCACGCCTTTATTACTTAGCGCGCCCGACCAAAACCGCCATCCTACGCAGGCTAGGGTTTCCGAGTCATTGAGACGGGACATTGGCCAGATTTCAACCTGGAAAGTCTTGTTATCATAAAAATGCATGTATTTCGAAAACTCTGACCGATTTCTGTAAAACGATGGAAGCCTGTGAGGATCCGCGCCTGTAACCTTATGGAACATTAAGCCTATTTGGCTATTTGAACCAACCATTTATTCTAAGATGAAAATATTTATCTGCGCAAAGTGTGTTTTGAAATCTCCCTTCCTCAACGTAGAAGCACTATCAGTTCGCCAACCGTACTGTTGTTTAAGTTGGAGGCAGTCAATTACTGAAACTACACCTAATTTTCCTTCTATCTCTCCTTTAAAATGTATCAGAAAAGTCTAGATTATAAAGCCAGTCTGTCATAGACTCTTCAAGATAATAAATATTTTGGGACTGCCAGACCCAACTGAGCCGGATCATTCTAAAGGCTTTGAATCCAAGAATAGGCCACCATCTTGGATTCTACTGAAAATTCAGTGAGATGTATGGGAATAGACATTGTAAAACTGGAGAAAACATGGAATTCATTTCTGAGGTCTAAAACTTGTTATCGACTAGTAGAAATGTCAATGAGAATAATTTATTTTTGGTAAAACGTGTCTTCCAATAGACTGAATTCCGTAAATTATAGTAAAATTTTGTTACTGAAAACTACAACTAGACTGATTGAAACAGTTTGCGGTCGTCTGTTATTTCGTAGGAATGGCAATAGCCTGAGAAAACAGCCCACATTTTGCGACGCCAGCACTGATTTCCCTGCGAATTGACGTAGAAACGAGCGCAGAAATTCCATACTGATGACGCGTCACTACCCAGATCTGGTTAGTACTTCTGATTGGTCATGCCGCGAGGAAAATTTGCTTCGGCCAACCATATGCACTTACCAGATCTGGGCAGTGACGCTTCATCAGTATCGAATTTCTGCGCTCGTTTCTCAGACGTCATTTCGCGGGGAAATCAGTGCTGGCGTCGCGAAATGTTAGTTGTTTTCTCAGGTTGGGATGGCAATGAAACTTAAAAAATTTGAAAGAAAATCACCAAAAATATATTATGGTTAGTGATCCCTGATCGGATTAAATTTGTTTGATATCTTCTTCATAACTCTACTGTGGCATCTTGTGTATGATGGAAACGGCATTAAGTAATGCCAAGTAAAAAATGAACCTGAAAAAAAATTCTCGCCACATTTTCCGTCTTGAAGCTCAAAGAGTAACGTGGTTCGAGGTTACTTGCCAAAATTTTTGCAACTTTTACAGGTTAATATGGTAGTATTTATTTTGGTTATGCGCCAAATGATGGGGGCAAAATACATGCAATTTCTGTAACTTTTACAGGTTAATATCGTGGTTTTTATTTTGGTTATGCGCCAAATGATGGGAACAAAATATACGCAGAACAAGACACAGGTGGAAAAAGTGAGAACTGGAGTCAAGGCCTCTGGGGTCATTCTTCCATTGCTTGGAATCACTTGGCTGTTTGGTTTGTTGAGTTTCAATTCGGATACCATTATCTTCAAGTATATATTCACCATATTCAACTCTCTTCAGGGCCTGATGATCTTCATATTTCATTGCATTCTTAACAGACAGGTAATACAAGTTTGTTTGTTTGTTTGTTTTTTCTTGTTTGCATTTCTTTGTGTTTTATTTACAGTTTTTCTTTTTCAGTCTTGACATTTATGTGCTAAATTTATTCAGTTTAATTAACACTTTTTGTTGCGATAATAAACTCGAACGTGACACCATGATCCGGTAACTTAAGACGAGGCCATTCTGAGTTTCCTCTCCTGATCATTTGTGGTCGACAATGGAGATCAGTTGCGGTCGAAGATCATTTGCAGTCCATTTTGAGGATCATTTTCGGTCTGGGAATCATTTACGGTCGGGGATCAGTTGCGGTACAGTGTATTGTACACTAGACAAATTTTCATACGGCGGGAGCTAAAACACATGCAGGCATTGAGATTTGCTTAGTGAGACGGAAGCATTCCATCAAGTGAGACATCGAACTTCCGGTTGCTGTTCTTGTCAGCGTTCTCCATCGTTAACCGTTGCTGGCCCGCATTATCCGTGTTCCATTATCTGTGTTCCATTTTTAGTCAATGATTCCTTTAGTAGTAGTAATTTTCCTGATAAAGTAAAGCCCTGTTTTTAAGAAAGGCTCAAGATTTGACAAAGACAATTATAGGCCAATTTCTGTTCTTTCCAACTTTAGTAAATTATTTGAGAAAGCTGTATCGTCGCCTATATAGATATTTGGAAGAATTAATAATTCTCTATCCATTCCAGCCTGTTTTCAGAGAAAAATGTTTGCCTTCCCATGCTCTTATTTCTATCACCGAATCTATTCGCCAGTCCATTGATAATAATGAATTTGGCTGTGGAATATTTGTCGATTTGAAAAAAGCATTTGATACTGTCAATCACGCAGTTTTGTTAACTAAGCTTACCCATGCATTAGGGATTAAGAGGTGCTGCATATAAATGGTTTAATTCATATTTATCCCAAAGAGAACAGTTTGTAAGTGTAAATGGGCATAATTCACTCTCTTTACCTATGTCTTGTGGTTTCCACAAGGATCTATTCCAGGACCTCTTTTATTCTTATTATATGTCAATGACTTGCCTAATACGTATAGTTTGTTAAAATTTCATTTATTTGCTGATGATACTAACCTCTTTTTTTTTTCTAGAAAGAGCCTTGGTCTCCTTGAATCAGCCTTAAATCAGGAACTTAAATACATTACCGAATGGATGAAAGTTAATAGATTAGGACTCAATGTCTCCAAAACTAATTTTATCCTTTTTCATTCTTGTAAGCTTAAGCTTAATCAGTCATTTTCTGTTAAAATTGATATCTATCTTTCCCTTTCAACCGGTATTGAATAACTGACTTAAACTGAGCTAAATTTTATCACTTGACCTCAACAGATAAAAGACGCATTTAGAAAGAGAAGAAAAAGATGGGTCTCTGCTCGTCATGACAAGAGAACATCCCTAAACCTAAAAAATAAATTTGAGGCTGCGCTTATCCCAGGACAAGGCGAGTTAGGCACTGAAAGTATTTCTTTCATTATTATCGTTATCGTTAGTCATGCGCACGAAGTTGGTGACAACCTATTTTGAAAAGGTCAACGTTACATTAACTGTTACATTTCCTTTAACTCGGAAACTTGATTTTCTGCTCGATTGCTGTGCAATCAATGTGCGAGTACATACTTTATGCATAAAACTTTAAGTTCATCGAATACAAGTCGTATATTGTATGAGCTCCACTTATAAGGCGGATTAGGAAAGGAAAAGATAGTTTTTCATTTTATCAACCTTGTCTTATAGGTGGGCTTTCGGGCCTAGTTATAAAAGGGACGATTAGTGATAATCTAGGTTACCATGAGAACTGATATGCTCCATTTAGATGCACTTAACCCAGAGTTATGCAACAAACCAGGCTTCGATCAACTCAGTCCTTGACGTAAAACACCCTTTGAGCAGGGACCACTGTCATTTGCTATCATCGCTTGCAGCCAAACGGGTCAATTAAGATTTTGCAGATGGTTCAAAATGATCGGAACTGGAAATTGCGTGGTTGCTCTCTCAAGCTTCGGGCGCATGCATGAAAATGTGAACAAATGTCGTACGGCCTAAACTCAGCTTGATCATGGCTCTTTGTAGAAAAATGAAAACCGTTATTTGTTTAATGTTGGTTGATTTACTAGTATGAGAAACATAATATGGAACATATCTGCCCTATTTCTCTGTTTTATTGGCCTTGATGTATTTTATTATTACTATTATTATTATTATTATTATTATTGCTATTATTATTATTATTATTATTGCTATTATTATTATTATTATTATTGCTATTATTAATTTTTGCACACCGATCAGGCTAACTCTGTTTCCTTGGAATAAGAAACTGTCATCGAGTATCTTAAGGGTGCGAAACAGGAAAACAAACTATCATCGACTATCATGAACAATTTGAACATGCCCGGAGAGCGTGATAGTTGAAGACAGTTTTGTGACAAACGGTCGAAACTAAGATCGACTACCCAGGACCGTTTTGAACTCAAAGCGGTTAATTCGAATTGAAACAGCTGCTGCTCGTTCATTTGCTCGCGGGACTTTGGTTACTTTCTCTATGCAATGTTATCGGATTTTTTTTAGTTCTGGCTAAGTGGTCCTGGCTATATATTTTTGTCGCACTGGAAGGTCTCTTTTTTAATTGTCTATTGCATTACGTTTTATTTACTTTCGCTTTAATTTTAGCAGCGAAAAACCTGTCAAATCCGATCAAGGATGGGATCGACCAGCTTCCGGAGACACGAGGAATTCATTCTGACACCATGGAGCTCAGCACTTTCATAAGTCAAGATGATGTGGGCTGTGATGTTGTCCAGGATCTACCTTTGGATCGCAACATCAATCAACGCTGAGTGCAGATGATTAATTTCAAATTTATGCCGGCAACCATCATCGAATTTTGGTTCTTCGTATACAAAGTTTGATTCACTTTGTGAAACAGAAATTAAGCTTCATACTGGTTTGGGGAAATTTTTTATTGAGCCCTATAATTTAATTTTGATAGAATTGTCACAGGACTAATCTCCCCGATTTTAAATATATTTGAAAAGTTAATGAAAGTTTGATAATTATCCGATCAATAGGCTTTTAAGGTTCTAGAACATTCTAAGTATTTACCCGCGTTTAAAAATGAAACATGATAAATAACCAATTTGCTAATTAGCTTATTTATTAAGTTAAATATAAGCAGTGTGCTTTTTGAGAGTGGGACATCTTGTCTCTAAACTTGATGTCCCTCGGAAAACACTTATATCCTTTAAATGGACATTTCGACCTTTTTAGTAATTAAACTTAGGAAACTCGTTCATTTTATGTTAACACAAGTTTTTAAGAGTAGGAAGCGTTTAATTGTTCTAATTGCAACCTAAGGCAAACATATTATCCACGCAAACAACTGAATTTAGAGCTGCTGAGAAACAGGTTTTTTGGAGGAAGAGGGAGAGGGAGAGTGAGTAAACTACAGTAGAGCTAAAGGCTAAACCTCGAAGATAAGTGGAAGAAAAGGAAGGAAGGAACGAAAAATGTACAAGTTTGACTGTAAAGCAGAGAATTTACGAGTAAGCAACCTAGTAAGTTGTGACCTAGTGATTGTGGTGGAGTTGCTCTTGTCTCACCGTCCCTATCAATAAACGACAAGAAGTTTGTTTATTACAATTTAGAGTTCAATGTAAACAGCACGAAGATTATTTAATATTTTCAAGATGTCTTACAAACAGCCTCTCTTGCACAGGTGCTCAGCCGAGGGTTTTTAGACTTGATAAAACAGAAAGTGCCAACCTTGGTTGATTAACATCCTGAATAAAGGTTATTTTCCGAATAATGTTAACTTTAAGGAAGGACCTGCCTCTGTACAGAACACACACACATTGAGTTGAGTTTGAGGCATAGTAGAGCAACACCTGTCGTGTAGGAAAATTAGATTAAAAAAAAATCATGAATGGAAATGACGTTTGTGTACATTAAATTCTGTAATGATTCAACCAATGAGGCTATGTCAAGGAAAACAGACTTTAAAACGTCGGCCCGACTTTTTCAAGTCCTGTCGGACATTTTGGAAGGCCGTTTTTATCTGTTTAAATCTCAGTCATCGTTTGATAGTTAACGAAGTTTTGTATTAATAATTGTTCTATGGTGATTACAGAGGAATTTTTTAAATTATTTTTAAAATTGTTTGCTTTTGGCATTTTTTTTACGTGGATTTACAGTGTCCTCTTATCAGCTGCCTTTGTACTGGCAGAGAACGACGGCAACTCCACGATGAGTGATGGACTGGAATCTAAGATGGAATCTTCCTTATAGTTCACAAAACTAAGTTATTTTAGAGGCTGCTGGCCCTGGATTATTTTTTTTGTGCTCAAAGTACGTGTCTGAACATATAATCTAACGATTTGGCGGCGGCGGCTTTTTTAAGGTGGCTCGATACAGTTTTTCAGGGTCAATATCTCCCAAGTTTGAGCATAAACGGCATCGTCATAAACAAATTTGGAAAAATTGCCACCACTGACAATTGTATTAGATAAAGTTCTCAAACTCATTAATAATTCATTAAGAAAATACAAAGGAAATTAATGTTTAATGAGTGTTTGGAAATCGGATGAAACACTGCTTAGTATTTGCATCCTTAATTTCTCCTTCAAAAATGATTTTGTTTGAGAAGAAATTTCAAACATTCGACACAGTGTTTCATCACCAGATGAAACACCTCGAAGTTCGTCAAAAATACTTCGCTGCGCGTCGTATTTTCAACTCTCTTCTCGGTGTTTCAGCTGGTGATGAAACACTGCATCTCATGTTTGATATATTACATGAAAAATTGTTGTGATCAGGATTGCAATAACATCGGATTTGTCATAGCAACGAAATGACGCCATTACCTATTTTACTTGCAGCAGTATTTCTTGCCCCTGGAAACTATTCTTCTAAAATTGTTCGCGGGAGCTTTTTCCTCCAATGGCCGCCTTGATGTTCGTAAAGTTTATGCCAAATCTGTAAGAGCGTTATCGAAATATTTTGGGATGAAGTTTTTATAGTTAGAAATACGGTTAAAAAAAAAGGACAATCTTGATGTTCGGCTGTTATTTATAGAAAACGAAGCGCTATTGACATGCAATTTCACCCTTTTAGTAGTTTAACTCTTTTTAAAAACGTGCATGAAAGATCATGGAGATAGCCCCAGTCGTTTGCTAGAATAAAGGATTTGATTAGTATGCATCGAGGCGTTCTTGTAAACATTTTGGTTTCATATTTTCGTGCACAACAATAGCTAGCATTTGGCGTACTTTAAATGCAATGTTGGTTAATGTTGTTCTTTTGAAAACAAAATTTGCACACAATACCCTTGAATAATGAGAGGCTTTCACTTGTAAACACGAAACTTCCGATAAAAACCTAGCGAATTGTAGCCCTTATTTCACTGCCTTACAATATATCAATAATCTTGAGACTCAAAGGTCTCCTAAAAAGACACTTAATCTCGAGAATTATTTGCCAATTTGTCAAAGTAGACCAAAATGTTTACAAAACCGCTAAGAAGAGCGCCTCATTACATACTACTATAATCAAATCCTTCTTTCTTTCACACACGTTTTTAAAAAGATTGAAACTACTATGGGGTGAAATTGCATGTCAAAAACGCTTTTAATCATTTTCTACAGATAACGACCAAATATCACGTTTGCCCATTTTTTTACTGTATTTCTAACAATAAAAACTTCACCCCAATATATCTAGATAACGCTCTTACAGATTCCGCTTAGACTTTACGAACATAGAGGCAGCTATTGGAGGAAAAAGCCCCCGTGAACGATTTTGGAAGAACAGTTCCGAGTCCCAGTGCCGAGAACTACTGCTGCAAGTAAAGTAGGTGATCATAACAAATTTTCATCTTTATCTAATACAACTGTGGTGGCAATTTTCCAAATCTGTGTTTATGGTGACATAGTATTTTCTCAAACTTGGGAGGTATTGACCCAGAAAAACTGTATCGAGCTACCTTAAACGATTACAACAGCATGGCCGCGAGTTTCGTGACGAAACTAAGCTTTTGGCGAAGGAAACGCTATAGAATCCGGCTAGATTCCTTCTTGTATTTATCGTGATTCACGGCAACGATAAACACGACCGTTTGCTCGTTCAGCTTGTTCTCAACGTACTTAGAGAGGCACGAGTACGAGTTAGATCCTGTGCATATCATGTTTTTGAACTGTTTGTGTTCGAGCATATTTTTGGAAAATAGCAGAGTTTCTAAATTATAAAGTCAGTACTGACAGACAAATTCATTGTAATTGTGAATGATTTGAAAAGGTCTTGGTTTTTATCTTTGGTCTAGAGTCTTTTGTAGGTCGTTTATAAAAATATAACTTTGATTTATTTGGCTAACTAGTTCAATACGTTGTTGAGATTTTGTCTGCGCTCTATTTTTATGAATGGCATGCTCTTTTACTTCAAAACTACAGGTAAAATTAACAACAGCATGACTGAAAATGATAAAATTTGACTTTTCAATATTCAGTGAAAGCTTATTGGCAGATAGCCATATATGTAGATTAGCAAGTTCACTGTTAATTTCACTTTCAAGAATGTTAATGTCCTTATGCTCAAAGGATAAATTTGCATCATCTGCAAAAAGGTGAAAATCCAGTAGTTCTGAGCAATTGTGAAAATCATTAATATAATTAAGAAAAGGAGAGGCCCAAGTACTGATCCTTGAGGTACCCCATAGCAGACAGTTTGTATATCAGAATTTACAGAGCCAAGTGACACCGTTTGTATTGTGTTTCTCAAATATGAGGTAAACTAGTTTTTAACAACACCTCTGATACCATAGAATTCAAGCTTTGAAAGAAGAATATTCCACAAGAGTAATTGCGGTCTTCAATAGCTTTTTGCACCTGGTCGATAATACTGAGTACTGCATGATCAGTTGAATGTTGTGAACGGGAACCAAATTGCTTGTTATAGATTAGGTGCCTTTTTTCCAAGAAGTCTGGTAACCGATTGAACATGAGTTTTTCTAGCAACTTATTAAATACTGATAAAAGAGAAATAGGCCTATAATTACTAAGGTTTGTCTGAGAGCCCTTCTTAAAGACTGGTATTACTCTTGCCAACTTGAATTTATCTGGGACAATTCCAGTAAGAAAAGATGTATTCAATATTACCTGTAAGGGACCTTCTAATTCAGACTTAAGGATTTTTAGAATTGAAATAGGAATACTAGAAGGCCCCACAGCTTTACCAGTTTGAAGTTTAGCTATCTCTAATTGAATTTCATCTGCAGTGAACTTGCACAGAAACAAACTACCGTAAAATTCCGAAAATAAGCCCCAGGGCTTATATTTTTCAATGGCCCTATTGGAGGGGCTTATATTCGGAGGGGCTTATCTATGGAGGGAAATTTGCGTTTCAAAACCGATTGGGCTAGTCTTATAGTTGGAAGTGAATTTACCGTTTTTGCTTTGTTTTACTTTGTATTTGAGGGCAATTTTCCAAGTACAAGTCCCCGGGAGACTTATATTTGGAGGGGCGATTTAACGGAGGGTTTTTTGCGTTACTGGTTTGGGGGGCTTGTATTTGGAGGGGCTTATTTTCGGAATTTTACGGTATCACATATGTGACCCTCCACAGGAATTTGATGCTAAAGGTGAAAGCACGCTCACGACACGCTTAGCGTGCCGTAGATCACGGATATGCGCATATTAAATTGAAAAAACAAAGATGGACACACTTGCCTTTGTTTTGGTAAATTTTAAAACACGCTAGACCTTTTGTTTTTTTGTAGCGTGCCATATGTCACGGTAAGTGTGCGAATTATAGCACGGTTAGTGTGCAATTTGGGTAAGACACGCTGAACACGCTTGATTACTAAAACTGCTAAGATGATGAAAATGGCTTGGTTTTCAGCGGATTTAATCAGCATTGATAACTGGTCGAAGTGAATCAAATATACCAATTGAGACTGTTTGGGAATTTGATCGTAACCGTGGCCATTTGAAAATCACGACGTAATGGTGGTCTAGCCTGGAATTAACGCGAGATCAGTGTAAACCAATTCCTCCGGCTGTCGGCTGTTGACCGGAATCGCAAAGAGGCCTGCTATCGCATGCGAGGCACTGAAAATTATAGTTATGCCACCGGAATATTTATTAGCAGTAATGCACAGAGAAATGGAGTTGAATAAATTACTTTAATATATTTCTTTAAGCCATGCTGAGACGAACGAAGGTAATTAAATCGGAGAAACAAAAACTGCCTAGAATTTTCTATAGGTTGAGGAAGGCTAAACATTTCTAGATGACCGTTCCATGCATGTACAATTTTCAAAGCTTATTTAATAAATTCCTTACGATTTTCTGAAGTTTAATTTTTTCCATTTCATTCCCCAAGTTAAGCTATTTTTCGTAGAGAATTAAGGAATCCTAAAAACTAGCGCGACGTAATAAAAAATTATTTTTGCGCCGCTTAAATAATAGTCTGCTACACAGCCGTTTTCAGCGGAAGTGGCGTTCCGTAACTTCATACGCGAATGTTTGTTTAGATGGTTGTAAAACAGACGGCAACCACAAGAAAGACAACTGGATGATTACGGAATTTGGATAATAAGGCTGCATACGTTGTTTAAATACCGGTTTCGCTTTTCGTGTTACTGCCGGCCGGATCAATTAAGCAACGTTGAAACCGTTTTGGAATTTTGGTACATCTAGAAAAGTAGGCCGGTGTTCATTTGATCACTACGATCCTTGCAATCGCTAAAAAAATAAATACAACTTAGCGATCCTGGCACTTGATGATTTCTATCATATTTGATCGCGATTGCTGCGATCGGCAAGAAAGTGACTTAAGTCCCAAAGATCCGTGTTTCTGAGAAAATTGTAAATCTGTTTTAAATTAAGGAAAGTTAAGATAACCTTTGCGCAGCTTCGTCAGTAAACATTTATGGAAAGAACTTTGATTTTGCAATGCTAATATAGTTCTATCCATAAATCCAGTAGGTCACACCGTTCACTGTTTATACTTTTCAAGCGACAACTTTTTTTCAATCAGATACTATCGCTGCGATGGCTGAGGTATAACTTTTTCTTTCTCGATAGTTACCAAAAAAGGGTGCCGTTCATAACCATTTACGATTCCTTTTTGTAGAGGAAATTTATTTAGCTTATAGATAACACGCCTTGAGTGCTTTTGCGCACACTGAAAGCGTGTTGTGCTTTTTCGCACGTAGGTTTTTGTTTGAAAACTTTAACACCCTCTTTTGTTCGACTTGCTCACGCTTAATTGTCTCAAGCGTGTCCTCTGAAACAAAAGAAATTGCTAATGAGGCAAGATTGCAAGCGTGCTAAAGCGTGTTAAAATAAATTCTTTTGTTTTAAAGTGAAAGCGCGCGTGTCGTGCGCGTGCTTTCACCTTTAGCTTTAAAATCCTGTGGAGGGTCACATATGGGAGGTGACATAAACTCATTACCAGTTTTTGAAGCACTGGGAATGGAACTTGCAAGATTAGCACCTATGTTGGCAAAATAATTATTGAATGCATTAGCTATTGCTTTAGGATCAGTTAGTCACAATTTTCCAAGACTATTTTGCTGATCAATTGATTTATCTGTGGGTTAATTTGAATAATTTGTTTAATTCCTTGCCAGATTCGTTTGCCATTATTTACGTGAATTGAAAAGAAATTATTGTAATAACTTCTTTTACTTAATTTAATTAAATGATTCAATTTGTTCCTGTAAAATTAAAATCTAGCATGGTAGTAGGTAGATTTAGTCTTTATTCTTATAGAGGTCCTGATTCCAGAGGTTATCCATGGTTTGGATCTACTTTTTAATCCTAGTCTAGATAATTGCTTGATGGGTATATGTGTATCAATAACCTCAGATATTTTATTATAGAAACTATCAAACATACTACTTGGTTCGTAAACATCTCGAAGTAAGACATCCCAGTTTATTGATTGAATGTCAGTAACTAGGGCTTGCTTATCAAAGTTTGAATAATCGCGTTGAAAAACCTTCATGTTTGCTGGTACAGAGGAAAGTTTACTTCGATAAGAAAATTTGGTAGATGGTCAGATAAGTCATAACATAAATTTCCACTGATGGAGAAGTGCTCAAGAGAATGAAAGAAAATTGTCTTAACACTTTTATTCTTGACGAAGAAATTGAGGAACTTGATCTAGCAAAACCAGAAAAGAAACGTCCCGTAAATTCTATCAAAATATCCCTCCAAACCCATTTCCCTTGTAACGCCTCTGTAAATTTCGGAGCCTTACACGTGACAAGAAAGTCACGGGTTAGCCTGCGTAGCAAGCGTTTCCGTTTAGTTTCGGAGCAAAGAAAGACTGAGGAACGGGATTTTCGGTTTTGGCCGCGCCCCTTCCCGTTCTTTTTCTAGCGCAATTTTTCGCGCGATCTTTGACTCTCGTTCCCGGTTCTTTGCTCTGAAACCGCACGCAAACGTTTGCTGCGCAGGCTAGTCCATCCTCGGAGACCCAGGGGCAGATAGTTGAGGCGAGGGAAAGTCTAATCGGGCGGAAAAATATGGCACGAAGAAAAGTAAAGAACGGCGAGAAGAGCCCCTGGGGACAATGTCTTACCGGTCTCCGAGGATGAAGCTAGTCACGCGGAATTCATTAGGCAATTGAGTAATTTTAGTTTTCAGTTGACAAAAACCTTGTACCAGAATATTTTAAGCCATATCGCTTTGTTTTTTACACTGTTCAAGGGCTATAGTTGTAGTTAGTTATCTGCAATAAAACCAAAGACAATTTCTTTCGGGAGCTCAAGAACATAAATTTCAAATTTCACAGAAATTGAGAAAACACAGGTAAAATCGTCATGCGTAAGATTTCATTCTGTGAAATTTGAGGCATTTGAAGTTTATTTTCTCGGACTCCAATAAGAATTTCTTCGCAGTTATTTCATACGTATACAACTTATTACATCTGTAGCTCTTGAAAAGTGTGAAAAAGAATTCAATATATAATATGCTTGAAATTATTCCGGTACAAGGTTTGTCTACTGAAAATAAAAACTTCTTAATTTCCTAATGGATTTTGTCCTAAAAACAATAGAGTTTTGTCAGTTGAAAAAAAAAATTGCCTAACCTCAATGCGCTTGCTCTCCAGCTGACACATCTTCGGAGACCCAGGGGCGGTCAGTCGGGTCAGGAGAAAAGGCTGAACGAAAGTTTTCAAGTGCGGGCGAAAGAGCCCCTGGGTACCGACTCTCACCGAACTATTTCCAAACATTCAAGTGGATGCCGGCTCCTGATTGGGCACAAAAAATGCTTTGTATTATTGTGCCCGATCGGCGAACAGATTCTCCTAAGTTCTTTTCCTGAGTTCGTACACGACGGCTATTGTCTCGCCACACTTGCCCGGTCCGTTCACCAAGCTTGTGCGTGCGAGGGAAACTTTTATTTTCTACTATTCTCAGCGGTCCTACCTCGCGCGTATAAAAGGCAGAGTAGACAAAGGAGTTATGCCATTCTCTCGAAGCTGCTGAGCTGTTCAGATTACCATGGCTGACCCGCAGGTCCCTGCAGATGCAGTCCAACAAGCTCAAGTTGTCTTACAAAACCAAGCACAAGAAGGTCCAGCACCGGTGGCGTTAGCAGAACAAGCTCAAGCACCAGTAGCGCCAGAGGAACAAGCTCAACCGCCTGCACAAGCGCCAGTGCAAGCAAACGAAGTTTCTTTGGAGGTTTGTGAAACTTTATTTTATCCGTTCGTTGCCACGTGTTTCGTTCTGGTTCTCTAGTATTTCGCTTCCAAACCTTGTAGGTTGTTTGCCCTACTCGAGCTGTTTTTCATTTCCACTTAGTATATTATTTGCCCTGCTTCTTAACATTTGCCCGCTTTTCTACGGGCTGTGCGGGCTAAATTTTGTTGGATATATTATTCGCCCTGCTTCTTAACGTTTGCCCTCGTTTCGTATGGGCTGTGCGGGCTAAATTTTGTCTGATATATTATATGCCCGGCTTTTAACGTTTGCCCTCGTTTCGTGTGCGTTGTGCGGGCTAAATTTTGTCTGATATATTATTTTCCCTGCTCTTAACTTTTGCCTCGTTTCGTGTGGGCTGTGCGGGCTACATTTTGTTTGATAAATTATTCGCCCTGCTTTTAACGTTTGCCCTCGTTTTATGTGGGCTGTGCGGGCGAAATTTTTATTTGTATATTCGTTCTGCTTCTAAAAGTTTACCTTCGTTTCGTGTGGGCTAGTGCGGCATATAATTTTGTTTTGTTTACCGTATTACACTGTATTTAAATTGCTTTTAAAGTTTACCCTCGTTTTGCGTGAGCTCAGCGGGCTAAATCTTGTTTTGCATATTACTTGCCCTGCTTTTAACGTTTGCCCTCTTTACGAGTGGGCTGTGCGGGCTAAAACTTTGTTTTGCAAAATATTCGCCCTGCTTTTAACGTTTGCCCTCGTTTCGTGTGAGCTGTGCGAGCCGTATTTTGTTTTGTATATTATTCGCCGTTATAAACTATTTTCCCCTTTATGTGGGCCTCGCGGGCTACAATTTTGTTTGGTTTGTTTTTCGCCCTGATTCTCAACCTTTGCCCTCTTTTCACGTGGGCTTCGCGGGCAATTCTGAATTCGTATGCTTGTTTATTTTCATCTTTAAAACCCCCTTTTACTTTTGCTCTGCCTACAGTTTTGTTTAGTTGTTGCGCCTCCTTGTTTGCCCTTTTGTTTTATTCATTTGCGTATTTACCGCTCGACTACACCGGCAGTCCCGCTGGGGATAGTTTATTTTGCCTGTTGTATTTAATTTTGTTTGCTTTTTCTCTCCCGGTCTTTTTTTATAAAAGCTGTTTATTTATCATTGCCTTGAATTTATTCTTGGATTTTATTATCGAGGTTTTGCCGCTTTTAGGGCTTAGTTTTGACTGCCCATTTTTCTTTTTTAGGCCTTACAACAGCGTATTAAAGCTCTCGAAAGTGCCCAAGGCACCTCAGTCGAGTCATTGATACAGAGAATTTCATATTATCGTGGCAGAAGAGTTGAGGACTTCGACAAGTACGAAGCGCTTCGTTACGCCGAAGAATTAGCTTCTGTTGCAAAGTCCTCCAGTCACCCCAAGGCCGCCAGCTATGATGTTATCGCTTCGACTTTGAGTGAGAAGCTCCACGTCCCAGCTGAGCAGTTCAAGGCGTATTTCCTTGCTTTGTTAGCTGACAAGGATTTTTCCCGTGTTATCGAAACGATCTCGAAGGTTGACAAGTCTTTCCAGCGGTCCACACCATTTCGCACACAGACGCGTAGAGGAAGTTTGCCATATCGGCAACCGTATTTTAAAGCCTATCAGCGGCCACCCTCTCGCGTTATTTGTTACAAATGTGGTGAACCAGGGCATAAGTCACCCCAGTGTTGGAAGCGCGCTCCTTCTCGTCAGCCTTCGTCTGCTGCTCAGCCTCGATTTAACCATCCTTCAACATAATTTTGTTGTATCATCTTATGCAATAAAGATTTTCCTTTAGGCGAATAGTGCACTGTTTTTACTTGCCTTATGTTTCCTTTATTTTTTGTTATTTCGGGGTTACCGTCTTTAATCCTTCACCCTTTTATCCCTTAATACCGACTTATATTTTTATATATTTTATTTTGCCCACTCGCTATAGTGTTCTCCACTCGCTGTATTGTTGTCCACTCCCTATATTGTTCTCGCTCCTCTTTCTTCTTCCCTCGGGTGGCATTCTCAAGGGGAACGAATGTTCCCCCCCCCCTCTCGGATTACCGGGGCTGAGTTTGCCATTCCCTGGGCCTTACCTATTCTTTCTTCTGTTCTACTTTTTCAAGATACCTTTTCATGACTGGGAAAAGACTCCCAATTTTGATCCTGCCAAGATTTCTGTTAACTCGCCACGTTGGGTCAATTATAAGGGATCTCTTCTTACTGAGGCCCAGGAAATGGCAGACAACGCCCATATTAGTCAAGATTTCATCTCCTCAGTTATCGCGGGAGAAGCGTTTGCCGACGCTTCCCTTTTGGCCTTCCGTGACTCAAGTTCCTTTAGAGCGGGTGACCTCCATCGCCATATAGATCAATGGGACAAGTTATTTCAATCGTCTGATAACAATTTCTCTGAAGTACTGGACTGGATTCATAATTTTAGCTACGTTGACAAGTTTTTTACCCATTATAAAGGAAGCTATAAGGGAGTCAATTATAACTGCGACAGACCGCCTGCTCGCATTTTTGCTAATCATCCTTCTTGTAAGGCGTTTGCCCAGTTTATTTCTGATACTCTTATCGAGAGATTAGCTTCAGGCGCCATCTCCCTCTGGGGCAAAGTAGGGGAATGTCCACCCCCACACCTGGTCATGCCGCTTACAGTAGAACCTACCAAACCACGCCTTTCTAATGACGACAGATTTCTCAACCTTTGGACTCAAGACCGCCCTTTTAAATTGGACAGTGTTCAGCACTTACCCAAGTATGTTCTCCCTGGCTTCTTTCAAACTGTCTGCGATGACAAATCCGGTTACGACCATATCCAACTCTCAGTGGACAGCCGGACATTTTTTGGATTCGAGTGGGGCGGATGGTTTTTTGTCAGTTGTTGTATTCCATTTGGTTGGAAATCGTCCGCCTACATTTATCACTCCACTGGCCTCCTTGCCTCTCATTATCTACGGTCGCTTGGCATTCCATCTTCGCTGTACATCGACGACCGTCACAGTAGTCAGCTTTCTTTCCCTAATGGTTGTCTTCCGGTTGCTTATCAACATTTGCCCTCCCAGGATAGCATTAATTTGGCTTTAGCCAACGCTGCTATCTTTCTTACGTGTTTTATCCTTTCCTCCCTCGGTTATTTTATTGGTTTGGATAAATCGACTTTGGTACCTTGCAAGCAAGTCCCTTACGTGGGTTTTATTTCCGATTCTGAGAAACAGGCCTTCATTTTATTGCCTCACAAGAAAAAAAAGTTTCTTACTCTTCTCAAGCAGGCTCTTAGTTCAGAATCCATCGACCTGGTTACTCTCCAAAGGTTAGGAGGTAAGTGCATTTCAATGGTTCTGGCCGTGCCAGGTGCAAGGCTTTATACAAACGAAATTAACTTGGCCCTTTCTCGTGCTGTGCGCTCATCTCGACCGGTCAAACTATCCGGGCCCTTGAGACAGGAGTTGGAGCATTGGCTCTTTTTGGAAACCTGGAACGGCTTCCTTCCTTGGCGTTCCGAGAAACACTGTCATTTTCGTTTGTTCTCGGATTCTTCCTCTTTTGCTTGGGGAGGTGTATTGAGTCCGGGTGCCATTACTGTTAGCACTTCCGACTACTTCGATTCTTCTGTTATTGGGGCCGACATTGCTACCAAGGAAACTCTTGCCCTCAACAATGCCTTACAATCCTTTGGGAATACGATCAGAAACTCATGGGTGGATGCATTTGTTGACAGTCAGGTTTTGCTTCACTCTTGGAACAGGCGTGGTTCCCGTTCCCACTCTTTGGTGACCGCTCTTAAGTGCTTGTTTCAAACTACCATGCATCTTAACGTTGATCTGCATGTCTACTATGTTCCTGGCCCTGAGAACCCTGCGGATTCTCCCTCCCGTCGGCTAAGCTTTCAGGACTCTAGACTTAGTCCAAAAACGTGGGATTTGGTCCAAAGTCTGTATGGCGGTCCTAAAGGTCACTCCGTTGATCTTATGGCACGAGCTTCAAATGTCCAAACTGACCTATCTGGCAAACCTCTACAATTTTTTTCTGAAAGTCCTTTAGTTAATGCTTTGGGGGTTAATGTGTTTGCACAATCCCCTAACTTGTATCGACCTGAGATTTTTTCGAATTCTTACGTTTTCCCGCCCATTTGCCTTATTCCCAAGGTCTCTAAGTATCTTAATAGCCTTAAGTTGCCATACACCCTTGTTGTCCCAGACGTGATCCCACGTCGTTTTTGGTGGCCTTTGCTTCTGTCTGCATGCTCTTCCAGCTCCTTGCTAGCCTCTAAAGGGGCTAGTGGCGTTCTTCTCACCCCTTCCAGGGATGGTATCTTGGGTGACAGGCCGATCCCCTGGGACCTTTGGGTTTTCCGGATTTCAAATAATTAGACTCGCAGTATTTCATACTGTTTAAGGATTATCAAGCAAGCAAATCCATTTTGCTGTTGCATTTGATGTGTTTCTGTCATTAAGATGTAATTTCAATAAAGTCATCGAGTCTTGTACTTTTTGTCTCTCCTTGATTTTATTTAGTTATTTTCAACTATATTTGGTATTTATTCTCATTTAGTCTTTCATCTGTCTTCCCTATTAGGATCTCCCACAAGTACAGCGGTTTTTTATCCCCGCTGTAGCTTGCCCTTCATGTGCTTATGCCAACGACTATTTGTTTCGTTTTTGCCAAATGTGTGGCTACAAAAGAAAGTCAGTCCCACGTCAGCCTGCCTCGAAAATAAAAGTGGATCTCGCAGCCATTGATGCTCGTTTGCAACAGCTTACACAAACGGCCAACACGTCTTCGTATTCAAAGCAAAAATCCTCTTTGCGCGTAGAGTTTGAAACCTTTTTAGCCTCTTTGCCTAATACAAAGTCTATCTATTCCGCCACCCCCGAAGATGTTTCGCGTTTTCTGATTTGAAAAGATCGTCACGGGAAAAGGGTTGTCCATGTAGCTGAATGTGTAAATGCCCCAAACCAAGATGCTTCTGATTGCGGTTGCCCCAAGCCACTCGCGTTTAAAACCGTGGATTCCTATATTGGAAAACTTCGTGCAATATTTAACGAGGCCGGCCGTTCTGGCGAATGGAATAGTATGCTAGGTTTTGGTAATCCTGCTGCTTCTTCTCCAGTCCAAGGTTATCTAAGAATGTATCTGAGGAACAATTGCGTGCTCATATCGTCCCCAAGCAAGCAGTCCCGTTTTTTCTACCGAAGCTCTTACTTCTGGCAAGGTTATGGGATAGAAAAATGGCGGATCCGGCAGTCAGCCCTTCCGCTCTCTTTATTCTGGCTCGAGATCAAGCATTCTTTAAAACTCTATTCTTCAGCGCGGATAGAGGTTCTGATCTGGGATGTGTGAAAACCGCAGAAATTATGCGTTTCCCTAAAGACGATGGCTTTTTATTTAATCATGTTTGGGGTAAAACTTTACGAGACGGCGCCTATAACGTCTTTGGAATTCGTCGCCATTCAAATCCCCAGCTTTTCCCGGTCAAGGCAATTGAAACATATGTGGCTGTCGCCTCAGAACTACGCATAACTCTCTCCAACGGCTACTTATTTCTCCCCACTAATCACCAGGGTCATATCGTCAATAAGCCCCTTACAAGTTCTTCCGCAGAAGCCCGCTTGAAATATTATTTAAAGGACGCGAAAATTGATGAAGGCGAGACTCTGCACGGTTTCCGCTCGGGCTCCGCCATTACCCTCGCTTTGTCTGGATCACAGCTCGCTGATGTGATGTCCCACGTGGGTTGGTCCAACAAGGGTACTGCCCTTTACTACATGAAGTTAGCTGAAGTTCTTCGTGAAGGATCTCCTTCTGACTTATTGTCTTCAAACGAGTTGGCGGCCTCCGCCTCCACAACTTTATATGCGGATCTTAATCGCTTAAAAGACTTCGTTTCTGCGTTTCCTCGTTCCTAATGTCTGTTTTTGTTAGGATGGGGTTTTCAGTTTGGGGTTCTCGTTTTGAGGATGGGCATCCGTTTGTGCGGTTTTTGTGGTTTCCGCCGTGGTATTTTAGGGTTATCTTCAACACGAGACTGTTGGTGCCCATACTCAACAATAGGCGTGAGGGAGACAGGTGAGAATAGACTACTTTCCTAACCAGAAACAAAGGAACTACCGATGAGTCGAAAAAACGTTTGGAATGCTATCAGCAGGAGCAATTGCATTTGGCCCGAATATTCTGTTTTTGACGGATCACAATGTATCGTAAATAATAGGACATAATAGGAAGTTTAAGATGCGGCGGCGACGAGAAAGTCAAATAAGCAATAGCTTGACAAGGGAAAACAACAACTTTGCACGTGCATCACACTTTTTTGTACATTTCTTTGCCGTCAAATGCACGACTACCCGTGAAAATGCCTAATTTCACGTTTTGTGAAGGACGTAAACAAGCAATGACAAAATTCACTGTCTTCATGAACTTGGATGTGGTTGATAGAAATTCAGCTCCAGAAGAGATCGCTTGCATTTGACAAAGTAAGCGAGTTGGAATAATCACGACTGGAGGATAGACACTGTAAAAAAAAATATATGAATTCACATTTGCATGCGACGTTTCCGTCGTGGTATCTTTTAAAAATTCTCTATAAATATATTGACGCAAGACGTGGCCGATGCAAGCGTGAATACCTGTTGTAAGCTGAAGCTTGTATTTTTGGAAAAGTGCCTTTAGTTTTCGGACAGACAGTATTTTGAAATCAGATGGGGATTTATATCAAACTGAAAGTTTCCTGACTGCGTGCCTTTTCTTTGGTGCATCACCCAGACAAGCCGTGATCGAGACAATAGACGTCGTGTACGAACACACGAAAAGAACTCAGGAGAAGCTGTTTGCCGATTGGGCACAATAATACAAAGCATTTTTTGTGCCCAATCAGGAGCCGGCATCCACTTGAATTTTTGGAAATAGTTCGGTGAGAGTCGGTACCCAGGGGCTCTTTCGCCCGTACTCGACAACTTTCGTCGCGCCTTTTCTCCCGACCCGACTGACTGCCCCTGGGTCTCCAAGGATGCAGCTGACATAGCCCCATGGAATAACCCATAAGGTGCAGCAGTGTTGATGTTGTATAGAAAATAAGCAATACTGGGTCCCAATGATAGGTATAGGCAGCTGTTTTACGGTGCTACAAAGTGCTTGTTAGTTTCGTGTGTCATTTTAATGTTTGTAAAGCCATTATTTTATGTTATTTTATTTTGTTTTTGTTTTGTTTTTGTTTTGTTTTGTTTTGTTTTTTTTAACGTTGTATCACCCGGGTTGCATTTTTTGTCAGTTATAAAGGATATCGAAAAAACTAATATGTAATGCTATTAAACCATTTTCCAAACGACAGGCCAAGATCCTCGCGGTTTATTATTATTATTATTATTAGTATTATT
>CALNXK010000941.1:0-23736 GCA_942486035.1 Porites lobata | reverse complement strand
TCGTTTATAGTTGCCAGGTGCGTCGAGAGTCATTTTTGTGTTCAGTAAATGATTGTTTGTAATACTCGGATTCCTTTGCGATCTTGACGTTACTATTAGTTTTGTTGCGAAGTCGTTTAAATTCACCCCAATCCTGTGGGTTCTTTGAACGTATAATTGCTTTCAACTTCATGCATGATGTCTCGTTCATGCATACGTTTTTTCAACTCTGAAGTAATCCATGGGGATCTTTTTGAACGGACCCGTTTTGTTCGTAAAGGAGCGTGAGTGTTAACAACATTTAAGAACTTAATTTTCCACTCATCCGAGACATCCCAGTTTTGACTAGCAATGTCGATGAGAAATGGTTACGATTGAAATTTCATTGATGAATAACATCTCGTAAATGAGGCGGTCAAATTTTCTTTGGCACTTCTTAATAAGAACCCAACATTGACCCTCAACTCCCAGATCCTCAAGTTAAAAAGAATTGTCATTGATCTGATGACAAAGGGAGGACTCTGTAAAAAGTATGTTAACATAAAATAGCAGTCTTTATCTCTGGAGTTGGATACGTGTGACTCTTTGGAAACGTTCCGCCATGTTGTAATATATCCGACCGTTGCACAGCTAAACAGGTGAAAAATCGGCCTGCGAAAACAGCCGAGCAGCGAGAAGAAACGACTGTTTTCGCATAGCTGCTGGAATAGAAAGAATACAGACTAATCTTTTCTCTACGAGAACAGCGGGCTTTGAAACCATTTTGGAAAATAATGGGAAGTTGCGCTCGACCTTTTTTTTTTTTTTAAAAGACTTCTTTAATATCGGCTACAAACAATCTTGTGAATCAAGTTAAATTTTGTTTAACACTTAAGAATAAAAAAGAAAGAAAAAATCATACCAGAGTCGCATTGAAAGCCATCTCCATAGTAGCCTTGATCACAGGAGCAAGTGAATGAGCCACGATAATTTGTGCAGCTTGCGAGCTGGTGGCAGTAGTAGTGGTCCCTACTGCACTCATTAAGATCTGTCGATATAAAAATACTGATCATACTAACCTCTTTAAATATCGTACTCTATCTTGAAAGCATCCATGCTTTTTTTTTGAGAAAATAAAGGAGAAACAAGCTCATTCATTTTCTTGCTGATAGCTTATTATTTCCCAGGCTTTCGACTCATAAAGTGATGCCTAAGGATGAGAGTTCGATTCAGAAAGAGTCCGTCTCAAGATTTTACAGTGGAATCCCGCTCTTCGGACATCTGCTTAATACGGACACTTTCCTTTGTCCCGACCAAACCCTCACGTATTTTCTCTGAAAATGACCAACGCCGCTTAATACAGCAACCGGTTGATAAGGACAACCGACACTGTTCTGTGCCCCACTCTCGTATATCATCAACCCCACTTTACTAACAGTTCCTTTTGGGCACTGCCTATAATTGAGTACCATTCTGCCCCATTCGTTCTTTTAATGCCGCGTGATCAGATATACCGACATTAAGATGCTTTCATGGGAGTTAACTAACACTACGTAGCGCTATTTTAGCATGTCAACGCTGAAACGCTATAACTTTGGGTGGAATGCAAAACGGGTAAAGGGGTGTTCAATTCCTGGGGCCGAAAGAAAACTTAGGGTCTTAAAATAAAGAAAGAAAACACATAGCCTTTGCCTCGGAAAGAGTGGGACCTTCAAGTAAGTCGCATGAGCAGGTAGAAATTGAAACGGTGGGTTCGTCTCGAGCACAAAGACGGTTTTTTCTCACCTTTCTTACAAGTAAACTGATGACAGTCACTGCATTTTACGTCATTCCATTCATATTTATATTCAACACCAAGTGTATGTACACAGTCCTCATCCCGAAAATTGTTTGGTTGGTTTTTGGCCCAAGCTGTAAAGTTTCCAGCACCACGATCTACCCAAGAAAAGGAACCCTCTGTGAAAATATCATTCAATCCAAGCCAGGATTTTGCTCCATTGTGAAGATGCTGTAAAAACACATTTTCTTCATTATTTTGGACATCAACAAGAGCCGAGTTTTCTTGTCGGCATTTATCCAGTGCTGTGGTCCAATTTTGACAAGTCTTACTTGTGAAATAGCAAAAAGCCGTTGAAATAGTTCCAACCAGGTTCACAGATGTCTGCGAAATACAGATAAACATAAGCGTCATTATATATACATTCAAATAAACGGCCTGATTGATAATTCCTTAGCAGCATCTCACTTGCAGTACTGTTAGGAGCGTGATGCGAAAATGTTTTCCAAAGCTTAATGGTTTCAAGGTACTAGTAAGATATTATTGGATAGCAGACTAGCGATAGGGATATACCACTCGCATAGAGATAAAATATATCGAACTTATGTACAGACTGTAATAATTTAAAGAAACACAAAATTCAAACGATCGTTTTAAGCATGGTGCTTTTAATTTCTAGCAAGGTCTTTTATGCTCGTTATTTATCCTTTAAGAAAACTTTTCATTAAACGGTGAAATTCTTCGAGGGGTAGGAAAATTATAACTTGAAAGAACTTCAAGAAAATTTTTTGCAACAGGTACACTCTCTTGACTCAACCATGACTTGCAAAACTATTAACTTGAATTATGTTATTAGTTTAGGGAATTTCCAAAGTATTTCCAGCTGAATCCGGTAACAAATGACGTTTCTTTTTTCTTTGCTAAAAACTACTTCATAAATGAACTCAGTAACAGACCTGTGAGCACGGCATAACCGACGGACAAGGGGTCATATCTGGTCCCGTATAATTCCTTGACACAGGCTCTGAATCCAGAGGTATTCATGTTCTGAAAAAAAAAATGAGCACTCAACGTAGTTTAGTACAGCTAAAATTGTAGTCATAAACAACTGAATTAACAGGCAGAGAATACCAGAATATTTTTAAATCTTTCTCCTACGTCTTCTTATGTAACATAACAAAGGTATAAAAATCAAAGACTTATGTAGTGAATAAACGTTCGAAATTTTGTCAAAAATATCCTTTTAGACCCTAATAAGGGGCACGGAAGTGGCACAAATTAGCTATGAGGCCCAGAAGGACGGAGCTAAATATCCCTGTTGATGAAGAAAGCAGCCAAATGATTGGAGCAAAGTTTCGTGTCCAAGGAAACAGCTCTAAAGTAACTTTTAAACCCACACAATGAGATCTGAATTTCGAGACCACCGCGGCCCCTGCTGATAATTTAAAGATATTATAATTTAAACATATTATTTTGTACCGACAACATAATCGTATTCGATAATTAACGTCAAAAGGTAGCCAATAAGCAATCTCAACTTCAATAGGCATATTTTTGCCCCACACCTATTATTGACCTATACATCGCCTCAAGCAAGCGTGTGTCTCTGTTCAGTGATATCTTTCGTCGAGTTTTTGGTTTGAAGTTTTTTTTCCCTTGATACATCCCCACAATCCTTCCCAATTAGGGAAAATTTTACCTCGATCCAAGTTGTAATTCCGTTATGAATCGGTGCGGAATTCCCAGTCACCGTCGTGCTGTGATTAGCTGAGACAAGAACTGTCGGAGTCGAGTTATAAGCTCTCGTGAATGAAAAGAACTGCCATGAAAGAGAAACATAAAACGTTTAACACTGTTTCCTTATCACTACTAGCTTCAGTTCCCGTCATTGTGTTTATTTTTGAAGTCACAATTGAACAAGCAATATTTGCGATGAATCATTTTAACAGAACAAACCGCCATTTTGATATTTTGATATGTCTAATATAACAATGTAATAAGACATAAGAACTTTATTTAAGTGTCAACGTATATGGCTAATTGAGGACACTGTTGTCTAAAATTACATAATAATAATAATAATAATCTATGATAATACTAATTATAATAATTCTGATTTGGCACACTAATCTAAAATACATAGTAATTCATAATAATACATATTAAAATTTTAAAAATCTTAAAATCATAAAATTAGGATCCCGCAAGGGTTACAACAGTCACCGTTATTTTCTAAAATCTGATCAGAAGATTATATTCTGTTCTTGTTACGGGCCTCCGGATTCAGACCCTAGTTGGGTATTTTTATTTAACATCTTTCTAAATTTCTGGTGACATCAACTTGCCGAACATCTCCTGCCACTCCGTGGATAGCGCTTCAGGTGCTAACGAACTGCCATTTATCGAGGCGTTACCCGTCATGTCGACGTCAGCGCGTTACGGTACTCGGCGCCACAGAGGATCTTCCTTCTACCTCTAGAGTACCTCAGGGTACCATACTCGGACCAGCCCTCTTCCTCTTATACGTCAACGACCTTCCCGAAGTCATCAGTTCCAGCAGTCGAGTATTGGTGTTCGCTGACGACACAAGAATATTCAGCAAGATAAAGACTATGGGGATGCCTCTTCTCTCCAGAAAGACCTTGGTAAGCTTGCAACTTGGTCTCAATCATCCGGTCTCCTTTTAACGAAGCTAAGAATAAGGCGCAGCACATAACAAGGAAAACAAGGCCGATCTTATCCTCTTACAACCTCAACAACACAGCACTTGAATTATATGTTGCAGAAAAAAGATCTGGGCGAATGGATTAGTAAGGATCTGACATGGTACAAACAAGTAAACGAACAATCTTTGCGTGCTCATAAACTACTTGGATACTTAAAGAGGAACACGAGGTTCACTCTTAGAACCGACGTAAGACGAACGCTATACCTGCAATTGTAGCCCTAGTTAGGCCAGATTTGGGGAACGGCCCCGCAGTCCATCGAACTCATCGTCAAGCTTGAGCGTGTCCAAAGACGAACGACTAAGTTTATGTTAAAACTGCCTTTTAATATAAGTTATAAGTCTCGTTTCCAAACTCTTAACCTAATACCTATTTGTTACTGGCATGAACTTGTAGATCTAACCTTTTTTTCAAATTGAAACACGGTCTTGAACGTGAACTCCTCTGTCCTACCTGAAGTTCGCAAATACGGTAGACCCACTAATCCTCAATCAGCAATGTTAATAAATACATAATTAAGAAATGTAAAACTACTAAGTACCAGAAATCCTTTCTCATTAGAACTAGTGGAATTTGGAATTGTTTTAGTGGATGAACTAGATTTGAGCTCATCGACCTTAGCTTCCTTTAAATCGGTTATCTTTAATTATTATAAGTTCGCGTTAGCTGTTTCTTATGATTGTGAAGACCCACGTTCGTTCAAGTCTATCTGTTTAAAATGTAACAGTGCTCGTCCTTTGTCTCGTCCAATAACTTGTTGTATGTAGTTGTAGTTTTTCTTGTATCGCTGTGTTTCTTAATATTTCTTGCTTTGATTTTTTTTATTAGTATCTTGGCCCAATGCAATTGGCCACAGCTGTTGCGGTGTCCCTGCCAACGTTCCTTCTGTTTGTTTGTTTGTTTGTTTGCCTATGTTTTTTTTTTTTTTTTTTTTTTTTTTTGCGAAGCTAATAAAAGATAATAAAAAATACCAGAAATATCTAAATTTCTGATAGCGTTCCTAAAAAAGACCGAAGACTGGGTGATTGCTTGACCTTGTTGTTTAGTCTCTCTTCCATAGTAAAGGTCCAAAGTAACGAAATGACCGTAGGAACCGTAGGTTACAGTATTGAATCTAGTATGTAAATGAAAGTCCTTGTTTCGCAGAGAATACCTCGAATCATTTAAATTAAAAATTTCTGCTAAGTCAGTAGGGGCGAGGTTGTTCTTGAGTTCATAAGTATTGCTATATCCTACAATCTACGATTTTGCATCTTGGGTAGTCCTGATATTTTAGTAGTGTCTGGTAAGAGGCAGACTTTGTTCTGTATACCGCTCTTAAGACACGTTCTTGAAGGCGTTCTATTTTCCTGCTGTTGGAGGCCTTACAGAAGTGCCATACCAGCTGGCAGTAGGTAAGGTAAGGCAGGATGGAAGACTTATAGAAGACTTATAGCTGAGCAGGGAACAAGATTGCGCAGGCGCATTAGGATCCCTACTTCCTTACTGACTTTCTTACTCAGTTCGCTAATATGACCACTGAACTTCGTACTGCAATCAATGTGGACGCCAAGCAGTTTGATGTAATCTGTATTTGTAATGACCCTACCATCTATGCTTATATCAGTGTATTAGCTTTCAATGTCAATATTTCTAGGATAAAGGATCATCGCCTGGAATTTGTCAGGATTTGCGACTAGAAAGTTATCACGATACCAAGACGCGGCAAGTTGACCTTCCTGCTCAAAGGCTTCCCTTACAACTGTAAAATTAGTTCCTGAGAAGGTATACAACTGGTGGTCGTCCACATACATCGAAAGTTTAGCTGTAGTTATGGAGCAGGGCAGGTCATTCTGAAATAAGTTCCAGAGCAGGGGGCTGAAGGAAGACCCCATAGGACACCCACTGCTGATTTAATACCAGTTCCTTTCCTTATTTCCCAATCTTACTCTATTTTGGCGGTTGTTAAAGAATGATCGCATGATGTCTAACTCTGAGGACTCAAAACCGTATGCTTCAAGCTTTGTTAGTGTCGGCGAGTGGCTGAGAGAGTCAAACGTTTTACTCATATCAGACGATAAAATACATACTAACTCTTTCCTGTCTATTGCTAGCTTCCAGTCCTCAGTCAGACGTAGTAGAGTGGTCTCACAGCTGTGTCCCTTTCTGTAAGCAGCGCTTCGGCTAGAAAAGATGCGGTCGAGTTTCACAGTCACTTGTTTACAGTGCAATTGCTCAAACACTTTGTCAATGGTTAAGAGGGACGTTATCGGTCTGTACTTCTTGACCTCTTGTCTTAAAGTATTGATTAGTGGACCAGCTTCGTTACTTTTCTAGTCACTTTGATCTCTATTAATCGCGCAAAGTGTATATGACTAAAAGTGTTTTCAAAATATAATCAGTGATGTAAGTAAGAGATATATCTGTGAGGGAAAATGCTGTGAACAGCATGCTACTCAGTGCTTTTGCAAAGAATTCTTTTCTCACCTGGCAATAAGCATTGTTCATTTCATCCAAAGGTGGGTTCGTATTTGGAAAACGTATGACACCATGTTCAGTGAAAAGAGGCTTGTGCAGTTTGGAGAAGGCAAACCAGTTCTGTGAAAAGAGGAAAAGACAAAAGTGATGCCACCCATCTTGTGACAGAATCGTACTACACCAACAAAAAATGTAAATAAACTCAGCATTTTTAGGCCCCTTGGAATCTAAGTATTTTGAACTCTATGAAGTTGTGACCTAACAAAGAGCGCAAGGCGTAAAGAACAGGGTGCAAATCCACATTTTTTAAGACATCAGGCGAATCACGTAAGAGCGTGAAGGGAGGCATGGGGACAAGGAAGACCAATTTGTGTGCTATTTAAAATTCACCACCCGTAATGCTATTCAATTCATTTCTTTTCCTTTTTCTTCTTCTTCTTCTTTTTCTTCTTCTTCTTCTTCTTCTTATTATTATTGTTATTATTATTATTATTCATTATTATTATTATTATTATTACTATTATTATTATTATTATTTCCGTTTCTTTTTATGTTTTTGATTCTGCATTTCCTTTCGTTTGACTGATCATCCCTCGCGATCACCCAGACAATCATTACTTAGCAATGCTTTTTCCTCTTAACGCTGTTATATTTTTATCAAGACCAGCATTCCTCACAAATTTTGAGGACAGTCGCGTTCCAGTTTTTTAAAATCTGACTAAGAACGTACCACAGTGATATCTTGGTGTCTACCGTCAAAGTTTTGCATTTCACGAAGACAGACTTTAACTGAGTCCTTTGTTACGTCTTCAGTCCAAATGAGAGCAGCATCATACTCTTTACCAGTCCTCAGGTGCTCTGACGTCACAAGGACTATTGGCGCCTCGGCAAACTTGCCCTGAAGAAAAAGCAATAACAACAATCGAAACAGCAAAATTACTTGAAACTAACCACTAAGTAAGTTCCCATTCTTACTTGTTACCTAATGTTGTCTTGTTAACTAAGTCGCTAAGTCGGTCACAACTTTTTAGAAGATCTAGCAATCATCTCCCCAGTTACCTTGTAATAATCGATTATTTTTTTGTTAACTTTGTGCCTCATTTTTCTAGTTCAAGGAAAGTTTTAATATGTTCTTTAACGTAAGTTGTGAATTCTTGTCTTTCCACATTCAGTTAATTCAAATAGATAAACAAATATTTTGTGTTTTTGTTTTCTTTTTTTTTTGCTATAAGCTGCTTCTTTGTATCAGATTAGCGCTTCATTTTGTTGAAATGGGTGTAAAGGAGGTCTCTCCTTCACAGTTTCGCTCTTGATGTTTTTCTTCTTTTGTTACGCAGACAAGTCGTGATTAAATCTGTCATGTTTTGGCTAAGGGTCACAAGACTCAATTTTCCAATCATTTAGTATTTATTTGTTTTTTTTTTTTTGCTGTTTTTGGTGTTGTTGTTGTTGTTGTTTTTTTTTTTTCAAGACATGGATTAAAGATGTCACATGAATGAAAGTCTAACATTCGTCATGGAGACCTCAATTGAATTTGCACCAATTATAATTTAATTTAATATGTACATTCCCATCTCACCGTAGGAAAGGTGACATCTGCGCAGTTGGTACCAGACCACCATTTCTGCAACTCAACCGTTCCCGTCAATCCTTCGGGCGGTGCTCCTTGATAAGCCACCCAATCAATGGTGGCAAATGGATTCGCGCCTTCTTCTTTCCTCCCGGTTTGCATGACACAGACGGTGAAGTTTTTTGTGTTGATACTTTCTGTCCATGAAGTAACAGCGTCGTGGACTGTCACAGAGTCATTCAGCTTCATGTGATTGACGGTTATTTGAACATGAACTTGTTTATCCGGATAAAACCGGTATGGAGGAAATGTGACTGTCTGACAGTTTGAATCTGACCATTTTGGAACCTGTAGCAGATCTACACGGCCCCGAGCAATTGGAAAACCTGTTTTGTAATAAATTAAGTACTTTATAAGGAAGCATCACTGTGCTCTTTAAGCATTATCGCTTACGTAGCTTCCTAGCTTGCGTTGTAGTGCAACTCTAAGTGGTGAAGGGTGGTGATAAAAAAGCGTGGAAATGGAACTAAAACTAGGCTGTAACTTCCAATGTCGGCTACCTTTCTACAACGAAATGTATAGTGGCTGCTTATTATTGCATGCTGGTTTCAGTGCCCAAGATAAACATGTGCCAGTTCAAAGATAAACATATGCCAGTATATTGGGAGCGCGCGCCACTGGGGGAAATATTTGATTTTCAGCAAATTCACTCAGTGCCAATAAGATGCAAAAAAATTGCAAAAGAGGATGAAATCAAGGGCAAAGATAGTAAATACTGCATTTGCCCTCAATTATGCAACTCCATTTGTCTTTGATTTCCTCCTCTTTTGCACTTTTTTGCACCATATTTGCCCCGAGCAGATTTGTGTAATCTAATTTTACGCGATAAAAACTAAATTGCAAGACAAATGAGGATAAAAGATCTTACACAGACCAAACATTGGCTATAGTCTAGGCTGCTATATGTTTGTTTGCCAAAGCAGAGAGACGAAGTAGCTTGTTACAACTGTCTATCGTTGTTTAGCCTGCGTGAGGAGCTAAAAGCGAGCTTAAAAGTAACGAAAAGTTATAAACATCATAACTTGAAGTCAATTCAATTTTGAGCCAACACCAATAATTCTAAGCAATCGAGAGTTTAACTCCCAGACTATTTTATGTGGCATATACAGCCAAAAAAAATCGCTGACATTATTTTTCGTTATACCTTCACAGCTTCCAGGGTGATAAACCAGATTATTTTCAAGTCCTCTGCAATAGCTTAACTTATGCCAGCATCGGTTGTCGTAAGTTGTTCCGTTTGCAGTGCACACTGGGTCTTTATATGAAGGGCATTGGTCATCGCACTCACACCGAGCGTCATGCGCACTGTAGGTCCTGCAGCCTCCAAACCGTGGGCAATGCACATTAAGGCAAGGATTAAGGTCTGTACCAAGAAAAAAAGAGACATAATATTGAGTAGTTATCCATTTGGAAAAAACATAAATGTCTAATATATTTTTCATATTTCAATTAAAACTAAGTTACTGTTCAGTAGTAGTAACATGTTTGCTTGTAGGTACCTCAACAAATGTTTTTTTTTTTTTAATCCTTTAATAGTAGACCTTATTAACGATACCCGCCATCTCTGCACGCGCTTAAGGACTGATGGAATAAATTAAAGCAATGTTACGTGGTGTCTCAGGGGGCAAGCAAGGGATAAAATCAGTAAATACAAGAATGCAGTCGATTACTCGATTACTAGTATTGGCAATTTTATTACTTGTGTGCCCTCTAATTGCTCTTATCCCATCAATGATCAATCTTAAAGTTCGTGCAAAGATAGAGTGTAACATGAATAAGGTATGTCAGTGTTTGTACTCCAGTGTTTCTTTAATTATATCATGAAATGTTCCTACATATAACAACTTCTAAAAGATATCAAAAAAAAAATGATAATAAAAATAACAATAGTTCTTACTAGAAATAGTGATCATTACAATAGGAAAATTATAAACAACCTCCAGTAACAGCGTAGCTGACAATCAAGGGATCATGACTCGATCCTAATCCACTGAGGTCTTTAACGCAGACCTTCATAGATTCTAATCCAACTTCCTACAGCAAAATGTGATAGCACTCATCAGTTACTAGAAATTCCATAATTTCTTCTTGATTTCTACGTCGATACCTTTAAGTCATGAAATTCATGGATCAGATCCAAATTATTGCTTTCTTATGGCTTTTTCACAGTTTTCACAGTACTTTTACAAATTTATTAGAATAAACGGATTTCTTCTCTCCCCTGATTGAACAAGTGATATGGGCTTTTGGATGTCAAAGGTGTCGTGAGAGTTCAAGCAAATAATTGAATAGAATAATGTAGTAAAGCACTGAAAAAATCCCTGTTCATTATCATTAACCTCAAGTGACCATCAAGAATATAACCCAGTGAGGAAAACCCCGTTTCATGACGCAATTAAAGGCTCTTCCGTGAAAAGACGTCTGAGGAACGAGCGCAGAAATTGCGTACTGATGATCATGTCACTACGCAGATCTGGGCAGGCAGTGCTTTTGATTGGTTAAAGAAAGTTTATTTTGCAGCATGACCAATCACAAGCACTATCTTGATCTGAGAAGTACACGTCATCAGTATGGAATTTCTGCACTCTTCCGCAGACGTTTTTTTACGGGAAAGCCGGTAATTGCGTCGTGAAACGGGGTTTTCCTCATTTTCTGGGAAAAACTAGTGGTGGCGTCGCGCGAAATGTCGGGCGGGCTGTTTTCTCAGGTTAGAATAAAAACCAAACCTACCTCTAGCCAGGCTGATATTATATTATTTTCTGGAAGACGACTTCCCTTGACCTTAAGATTATACTCATGATTCACGGAAAGAATCACAACTGGCGATTTGTAAAAGGTCGTATTGAAAGGCACTTCCTGTAAATAGGTAAAAAAGTCATGTAAGTTAGTAAATGGATCTGAACGTGCTCACTTCTCCCTCTATTTTTGCCCATCTTCCGTAAATTACCCACTTCTAATATTCGCCCACTGTCTACAACGCGAAATTGAAGAGATTCGAAATATAAAATTCTCGCAAAGTCACGAAATTTAAGAATCGCGAAATATGCGCACATCAAAATCGCGAGATAAACATGTCGCGCTCATCTTGGAATTGCCATTTTGGATACAATGTTGATTACCATGGCCTGGTAAGCTTGGGTTTACTGTATTTTAAGTTTTCTTTAGTTTGAACTTAACCACTAAAAAATCAGTATTCTTTGGTTTGCTAAATGTTCTTGTTAGAACTAAAGTTTTCACCTGACAGAAGCCGTAGTTGTTTTTGGCCGATGGATTTCCACTGTTTGGAAAGATTTCTTCTCCAGTTAATGTGAAATTAAGTTGACTCCCATTTCCAGTAAATGCAAACCAGTCCTGCGGACAAGAAAATAATGTTTAATTTGCTACCCCTTTTTTTACAAGACGATTTGCGTCAGGTTTCGAGCGACGTTTCCTTTAACAAGAAATGACTGCGTGAGACACGACACTGACCTTAATTGCGTCAAAAACGTTCTGGGCAATTGGTTTCGCGGGCTGCCGAGGTGTGGCAAAGTCAAGTTGTTTGTTTGTTTGTTTGTTTGTTTGTTTGTTTTCAGCAATACTATAGTTTACTCGGACATTTTTCTCCACCTACCACAACTGCATCTTTGTGTTTTCCATCAAAGGGCAAGAATTCCCTCAAGCACACTTCAAATCCTCCAGAATTGACGTTTTCTAACCATAAGTACATAGCGTCATTTGGCTTTGTACTGCGAGTGTACTTAACTGAGACAAATACACGAGGCTTGGAAGCAAAGCTCTGCAAAAAAATTGTTACATATATCAAAAACTATCGATTGAAAAATAAACAAACTTCTCGAAAGATAAGTCAGCATGAACGTATCGATGAAGTACTCAGGGGCACTTAAATGAAATTAAGGATTTAAGGGGAGCAGATTAATTAAATCTACTTGTCTATTCCCATTAACTCAATATTCTACCCCTTTTTCACCTCTTTCTACGAAGTGTTAAAAAGGTTGGTGAATGCATCTTATTTGGCCCATTACTTAAAGAAAGTTACAAACAACAATGTTCCTTTTCGGCTAACTTTGTTAATTTTAATGCTACAAATTTAATATCATTAAAAAATAGACTTCTATTTTCCAAATTACCTTAAACACATCAATACATTCAAAACGGTCAAGCATTATTCAATCACTACCTCCAAAGTAAAACGTGAAAATGGCATATCTAAAGGTGATGGAAGGAAAAGTTTGAAAATAAGCCCAAGTGAAAACTTAAAAAGACTTTTTAGCAGTGAACTCTGCTGTGAAGAGCAAATTCGGATATTAATTAGTGATCATTTGTTTTAGAACTACCTTCTGATACTATTTCATTTGTTTCTACTATTTAATTACGTTTTACACCTTTGTAACAAAATTATATACTTGTTGTCAATTATTGTTATCTAACCTGAGAAAAGGCCACCTTCTCACACTTAGTTTCTGTTGTCCATATTCCGCTAAAAGTAACGCTTCCATGCGTTAACATAGGTTTGTCCTGAAACGCTACCCAGTTGATAATTCCAGTGTCATTTGTAGAACCTGTTGCACGCGAGCATAACTGAAATCCAGCTGTACTAATGGACTCTGCCCACACAGCGGAAGGCGAATGAACAACTGAAGACTGATCTTCATGGCTTAATGACACAAAAACTCGAACCTGAAATGCGTTAGGTAAAGACAGGCATCAATGAAAATTTATCAGGTGACAAGTCCACCCTAGACTATGAGCAGTCTCTCTTTTTTTCCTAATCCGTCGAGCGAAACGCGCGAGATACGCGAGACACGCAAGTCGGGCGTGGCCTCGCGCGTGACTGGAGGCGCGAGAATGCCTCCCTTGTTTCTCGCGTCTGCTCGACGCTCGCGCACGCGTTCACTCCACACACTAAATTTGAAGAAAAAGAGAGTCTAGCTAATCGACCCCAATCGCCCACCCTCCCCCCCCCTCCCCCTCCACACACTCTCACATTTTACCCCCCAATTACCCATTTCATGGAATAGAGACCTTCTATATTTATCGTCAGAATCTTCCGGCTTTTTGTATTTGTTTTGTTCTGTTTTGTTTTGTTCAAAAACACACGCATCTGGGGGATTAGAAGCACTTAAGCATACCTATGCGCACCGAAGTACAGAAAACCACAAGTACTTTGGCAAATCAAAATTTGTAAAGAACATTAGATTTTTAAAGAAGCTTAATGTGGTTCACTTACAAAAGAAAGTTACCCCGAACCCTGAAGATTAGACTATAAGTTTTAATTGCTTAGGGTTTACTTACGGTTCCAGATCCACTAAACGTTTGCGGAAATACCACATTGGTGCAGCGTGGCAGTGTACAATGTTGTGACGCCTCACATCCGCCGTCGCAATTCCATCCTTGACGTGTCTCTGATGCGTTTAGTTTGCCAACTTGATAGGAAATACCTGAAAATGAGCAGAGTGTAGCTTGAAATTAAAGAGAGGCGAGGGGCGTGTCTCAGAGCGGCTGTGTTTTAGATGTGGAAATGACGGAACTGATCGGTTCCTCTTTATTTATTTTTGTGAATTATAAGCCTTTTTTTCTTTTTCAGGGATTTTGTGAATTTCATTTTTCATATAAATAGCGCGGTAAAAACGTAACTTGGCCTAGTTCTAGTTAAATACAAAAAAAACAACAATAAACGACTCAGTCTACCGTCGAGTTGCACAGGACCGAAAAATGCGCTATTTTAAAAGAACGCTTTTCATTTGTATCATAAAATGTTTGATTGTCGTTATGTGAAGAAAATTCAGGAAGACGAATTTTACGATATATACTTCAGATAGTTTACATTTAAAATACTCAAAATGCTCTTAATCATAAAATGGTAATGAATAAGTTGGCGAATTGCATATCTGGCCAGCTCGATATAGACGCACGCTGAGACATTTGGAGACAAAATTTTAGGAAAGTAATAGAAAATTAAACAAAAAAAATGCACACTTAGATACCATCCTATTGAGGTTGTCTTTGTTTTGGTTTGTTGTTGTCATCAAGCTTCAATGTTTCACTCTTGATTAAGTCATTGTTTATTCCGAAGTCCATCCCACTGGCAAACTCAAATTGCTTGGCAATTCTCTTTAGAATTGCTTCAAGTCTCATTTCAGTCGACTCCTCTAGCTACTTTTTTGTTTATTTTCAGTTATTCCACTTGCAAGCAAATCTAAATGTCTTGATTCTGGTCACGTTACACGTGCACAAACATTATCAGGTGATCTCGGTTCCTTGCACCAAAAGGGTAAGGGGCAATGACAGTTATCGTTGATTGGATTAAAACAGAACTCTACGAAGTAGGAAATCTGTAGATCGGTACCGAGAAGTACAGGAATCATGGGAATGACTGACTCGGAAAAATAAAAATCAAAAATATAAAACTTGTTTAAGGTTTTCTGTTAAATGCGGGTCGCTGAACTGACAGAAATCATTACTATTCCTTCAAAAATTTGAAATATATTAAAACTTCCGCATTGCGTCAGAATGTGGGTGTGGAGTCTTAAGGGCAGGTTTTTCAAAGTCCTCACCCCACTGGCAAAATCTTAGGTTTTGAAATCTTAAAACTGCCAAGTCATCTACGGATATGAAACATCGAATAAATGTTTATCCCTTTTTTTCGTGTTTCTTCGATCCGAGTGGTAACCAGACTACAGAGCTGACTGTTCTATTTGTAGATATTTTGACAGAGTTGCGGCAAACAAATAAATCGACCGAGAGCTTTAAAATATAGTCATTTTCTTGAGAACATTGCATATAGAGGATCGCAAATAACGAGATGATAAATACATCGAATCGACTTAACAATTCGTCAGCTCCGCCAGCACTGATTTAGTTACTTAAAAGCGAGATGGAGTGGCGGTTGTGTCCCCACCCCATTTGTAAACAAATCACTATGATGAATTCAAATGATCTAACCTCCAGACATTCTTGCTTTTAGTTGAGATCTAAAACAAGTATATTCTCTAAAAAAATGTTAATGAAATAAAAAGTCTTCGACCGAGTTGAATTGGGTTTCAACAGACTGAAGTTTAAAAATTTTAAAACAATTGCTTCTAGAAAAAATGCATTTTTGTCAGGTATAAGAACCTACACATGTAAATTGCAATGGCCTAAGATGAAAAGAAGAGCTGTGTACCTTCTACAGTTGTAGCGAGAATCTCCAGGTTCAGGAGAAAGCAAAAAACAGTAAATTTTCTGAGGTCCATCCTGCTGCTGAATCTAGAGGTAATGGCCTGTCGACAGGTGGGGTTTTTGTTTTATCTCCTTGCGTTTAACAAATCAAGGATCCAAATATTCTAAATCTTCTTACAGAAGTAAAAACAAGCTGATTGGGTAATAAAGGCGCTACATGCATGCATATTACAAAAACAACATTTTCTTTGGCTTTTAACGGTATTACAACAGGTACGGGCGTGTGCTTTATTATTTTGTTAGCTTATAGCCAACTTAAAGGATAAATAAACAATAAGAACAACAAAAAGCAAGACCGGTGACTTTTAATTTACCAAAAGTATTTCATCACTACATGCAAACTAAAGAGAACTAAAAATGATACTTTTTGACTTTATTTTGATAAACAATATACAATGTAAAGTTAATAAAATGGAGTTTCGCTTTGTCCCAATGTGCAGTGCGAAACTGCCTGTCTGCAAAAAATAGTTCAGATTATCAAATGTCTTTTGAACACGCAATTCTTTCCGCAAAAAGCAGTTTCATACATATTCCATAGATTTAATGTAATTACTGATTGCAATGGCAACGATAGTTTACAGTCTGTTTCCTAAACTTTGTATTCCCTGTATAAGGGCAGCCATGCTGGCCAAACCTGGAATGTAACTAAGACCTGAGTTTTCTTGAGGTTTTGATACGTGCGGTATGCCACGTCCAGCGTTTTAGAACACATTACGTTTTCTAATAAAAAGAGACGCTGCAAACTGTCACTTCTAATCAATCATCTGCTGTTTTCTAAATCATTTAAAGATATTGTTGCACTTTGTTCGTGATTTAATTTATTTAATAGTTGATGATGCTTCTTTTACTGGGCAAACTGCGCCGTCTTTCAAAAAAAATAAGTAAATGTTAAGGGTTTTTGTAATGACACGTACCATCTTAGCGCGACAAGTATGGGTTATGTTCAAAAGCGTTCGCTCGTCTCATGCAATACCTTTAACGGAACATTAAGGAAAATTTTCTTTCTGTGCCATTTTTCAACAGTCAGTAAAGGCTGTTAGTGGACTTGAGGAAAAAGCGCATCAAATTTTCAGTACCTTAAATGAGCATTTAACTCCCTTTCAAATCTTCCGATTTTTTGTTTGTTCTTAAAGGGATATGTCGTAACATTTGCTTGCAGTCTGTGTGAGGTGCAAGCCAATTTACAACAACTGAAACCTGTTAGAAACCTCTTAACAGTAGAAGGGGCTTAATTGGGACTAATCCCTAAAATTAGCCTGTGTGGCAGCTTTAAAACCGGAACGAGGACACGGGGATTAAGGCGTGACAGCGCGAAGGGGAGCCCGAGGAGGGGAAAAAGGGAAAAGGGGGAAAAGGTTTCCGTTTTCAACATCCTCGCGCGCCAAATTTTTGCTTTCCTTCCTTTTTGACGCCCATAGTGAAACCCTGCATTCCAACTTCCGCAAGTCAATGAATAAACTGCACGCTGTGAAGCTTTAAATTAACATATGTATGCGTTAACGTCTTCTTACTGCTACTGGAGACCTTGCATACATTGGAAATCCAGTTTCAATCTTTTCAGTGCAACATGTACACTAAATTCGAAGAATCTAGCCGCACATGTAGTAAAAAAGTAAAAACTCAGAGGTAAATCATTTTATTAACCACTTGTCAGATAGTTTTTATTTCCGCTTGTTGACATCTTAAACCAGTTTTTGAATAAATGGTAAATTATGGCTTTCAGGACTGACAATTGCCTTCTAAAAGCGTGAGATTTCTTCACTAAAAACAATAGACTATTTTACGGTGCCTGGTATCCAAAGAAAAGTTACTTATCAAATAGTAATTTTTTTTATTATTATTCCCGGTTAGGCCAGGTTTGACAAGATATTTTCATAGTCTACAGCTTTAATTTTTTGACCCAGGTACATCTTAATACCGCTTAATCGACGATTAAGCAGTCTTTAGACTGAAGGAATCACGCTCCCAAGAATTAGCAGAGAAGACCTAAAACTTAAAAACTGACTCAAACAGTTGTTTTCCACATTTAAAAGGTCTTATTGATTCTTTATTTTTGGTCATATATTGTATGCAAGTTTTATGCGTGACCAGAGAAAATACTTGACTGATGACAACACTGCTAAAGCTCTCTTATGCTGTTTTCAGGTCTCCTAAGTGTCTAACACTAATGGAAAACTAAGTATGAAGTCCTATCACGATAAAGTTAACCTGTTAGAGCGAAAAATGAGAGTGAAGAGATGGCCGGCTTACGCTGAATTCGTCTGTTCGGGCAACTATTCTAGGGGTGGTTGACCAGTATCTCAATACATTTACTTCCTTATAAGACGATATGCCGAGACACTCAAAAGGCATTTCCTCCTTATTTGCTAAGTGCTTTATACCTATTCAGACCTTTAAGGTTAATTATAGAACATGAGGTGTAAGCTGCTAGGCGAGACAATAACGGTCTGGCCAGATTTAAAAATGCATACAAAATGTACATTCTCCTGCTCATTGAATAAAGTATTATCATTCAAGTATAGAAGCTTCCTCTAACAAGGTTCAAAACTGCTTCACCAGTACAAAACAACAACAACAACAAAACACGATTAACACTAGTAAAACCATCAGGCGCCAGTAAACGTTTTCTAAGAGCAACCTTTGGGACGCGCACTGAGTGTTTGTTTAAGACTGATGTCCGTCTTATGAACTGTCAAATAAAGGGATCAGGGAAAGGAAAGGTCTAACTCTAGATGTCCGTTTTACCAGGATACCCGTCTTATAGAAAATTCCTTAAAGAGAGAGTCGACTGTACCAGGGACAGAAGACAAAAAATCATCTCTCGTATCATGAGGACTCCACCCGGTGATCAGAGCCTCCTTTTGTCTTCATGATCGAGGGGAGGAAAGGAAGGTATGCCTTAAACGCGTCAAACCTTTGAGGTCGCCGCAGCCCCTCGTATTTTACTGCCTTACAAGATATCGATAATCTTGAAACTTAAGGTCATACAAAAAGACGGTTAATCTCGAGAATCTAAAATTTTTAAGAAAATCCATCGAGCGGTTTCAAAATTATTCCCTTATTTGTTTAAGAAGACCAAAATGTTTACAAAACAGCTAACTAGAGCGCCTCAGTACATACTAATCAAATCCAGTTCTTTCTACATCGCTCGGCTAAAGCTATCCCATGATCTTTCACGCCGGTTTTTAAAGACAAGTAAAATTCATTTCAAAAGCGCTTCGTTTTCGACAGAAATCGGCCGAACACGAACCATAGAACTGTTCATGATACGGCCACCAAAATTACGAAGAATTATACGATGTACTCAACATTTCCAACAAATAGGTCTAACTTGATTGACTCAATGAAGTAATTTGACGTCACTATGATACGGTCAGTTTTCTTTGTCCCTGGGGAAGGCCCCTACATTTCCTTTACAGTCATACACACTGAAATGAGGTCCTGTTAGGGCAGGAGCCCAGTTAATTAGGGTAAATTCAGACAAACAACATGGCCGTGGAACAGCGACATTGGAGGAGAAATGGTGACAAGACAGGGTCGTAAAAAACAGGGAATATGGGATCAGAGATCAACAGCAAAAAAATGGGGTGGGATCTGGGATCACAGCACCGGGATCTGGAAGCACAAGCCGTGGGATCGGGATCAGCATAACTGTAAGGAGATCAGGGATTCGGTCATCCTCGGAGACCCAGGGGCAGATAGTGGGGGCGAGGGAAAGTCTAAACGGGCGGAAAAATATGGGACAAAAGAAAAGTAAAGAACGGCGAGAAGAGCTCCTGGGGACAATGTCTTACCAGACCAGTTTCACAAGGTCGCCGCCGTTCTGGCTTCTGATTGGTGCCAGAAAAACACAAGTTTTCTGGCACCTATCAGAAGTCAGAACGGCGATTGGTGCCGATTCTGATTGGTGCCAGAAAAGCACAAGTTTTCTGGCACCTATCAGAGGTCAGAACGGCGGCGACCGTTTGGAACTGGTCTGGTAAGACATTGTCCCCAGGGGCTCTTCTCGCCGTTCTTTACTTTTCTTTTGTCCCATATTTTTCCGCCCGTTTAGACTTTTCCTCGCCCCCACTATCTGCCCCTGGGTCTCCGAGGATGGGATTCGGTTGTCCGACATAACAACAAAGACCACAACATTCTGAAATGCGCCTTATTGGAGGAACCTGCCAACATTTTTCAATTCAGTTGTATTTTTGCTGTAACATTTCGATCCGGTACTAAGCTGTTCTAATGCAATCCGATCTGCTGGACTAGCTTGTCTGGAAAACGTGTGGATACTTTCCTTGAATTTAAAGATATTTATCTTATGCTGCCTTTTTTAGCACATTACTTACTCCATGCTTGTTGACCTGTTGACTCAGTTTGTTGGAGCTAGGATGACTGAGCTAAAGAATTGGTCTAAGACATTGCCCTTTACCAGAGTTACTAATTTCCCTCTTTCTAAACCTATCGTACGATGATGAAGCCAGGCACCCTAAGCAAATATTTATCAACGATGTCTTATTAAGAGACGCAGTCCTTTTAATTGACAAAATCCTCTTATTATAGCACTTTCTTTTTGCTCTTGATACTTCACACTTTGCACGTTTTACTGACGAGCCTCAAGAGACCATATATGGCAGCTTTTATACTAAAATTCTTTTAACAGATCCCAAAAATATCAGGATTCAAAAATTCACTTTGAAGCCACTAAATGCAAATTACTTGCAAATATAAAGTAGCTAGTGTCATGAACGATATGGCAAATTGATGAAGCTTGCGGCTCTGATTTAATATTCTGCTAGGGAGAAGCTCTGAGCTGTGATAAAAGCCTTCAAGGCTAGGCCGGATAGTCCAAAATCCAGGAAACACTATCCCTACATTTTGGAAATAAATTGCTGCAAATTGTGAATCCATGATAGATTCTTCAAATTTCCTGTCGCTACACTTTTGCAAGTTATATTAGCTGATTTTGTAAGCTGTTGTTGTTCATAGGCTAGCGACAGGGATTCTCTAATCTGGTTTTGTGGAATTATGTAGGTACTAGTCGTTGGTCAAGCCAATCTTCGCTCAAAGAGATCTCAGTAGCGTAGGATCCATATACGAACATACGCGCGTGTGTACATGTACTTGTACGGGATGACGGGTACAGCTTTTTGCACTACTGGTGTGTTTGTGTTAGTATCTCCTTTATCCTTCTATTCTTCCATAATACTGACGGCGTCACTGCCTCTTTTTTCCCATAAACACTTAAACTTACCAACAACACCAGAGATAAGTAAAATAAACAATTAGCTACTGCATTTTCCTGCGTATTAATTTACTGAAAATGTCCTGCAAAAAACGCTGGAAATGGCATTTCTGAGACCCTAAATTTAAAAATTTTCTGGAGGAGTATGCTCCCAGACCCCCTAGGTTAGGCCGCCTTCATCGCTACAACTTTTCTCCCCGTGTGCGTACACCTTCAGGCTACCTACACCAGTGCGAAAAGTGTAAAAGGATAGTCAGATGGTGATGTATGACTTGTGGCACAACTGAACTTAGTAGGTCAACCGGTGCTATCAAGGCGACGACTGAGACAAAGCTACGTTTGCAACTAGTAAGAGCAAACGCCTTTTGCCTTAGACTAAGTTGATGTTTTCTTTTGCTTGTGTTGTTGGCGAATTGCGGAATTGATCACATTTTAAAAGAAAGGCGTAAACCAGGGGCGGATCCAGGATTTTTCTTAGGAGGGGGTGCACCACTAAGGGATGGCATGACAGATCGATGACGTAAACAAATTTTAAGAGCGAATACCGTAAAATTCCGAAAATAAGCCTCTCCGTTCATAAGCCCCTCCAAATATAAGCCCCCCAACCCGGTAACAAAAAAAACCCTCCGTTAAATCACCCCTCCGAATATAAGCCTTCCGGGGCCTTGTACCTAGAAAATTGCCCTCGAATACAAAGTAAAACAAAGCAAAAACGGAAATTTACTTCCAACTGTAAGGCTAGCCCAATCGATTTTGAAACGCAAATCTCCCTCCGTAGATAAGCCCTCCAAAAATAAGCCCCTCAAAAAGGGCCTTTGAAAAATATAAGCCCCTGGGCTTATTTTCGGAATTTTACGATATGAAGAAGAAGGCTTTTGACTAGGCAATAACATAATGTGAGCTGCTGAGAATGCATATCAAACAATACAGCAAATTTTGTAATAGCTGTGAAGCGACTGCACAGTGTTAATTAGAAAGCCGCAGGTCATCTCAGGGAGGGGGGTGCGCACCCCCTGCACCCTCCCCCTAGATCCGCCCCTGTAAACGGCACGAACAGAGCACTAAACTAATAGTTCATTACAAGATATATTGTAATGAGAGCTCTTAAGTGGATAGAAATTATGATAACTAGAAAGAACAGAGTAGAACCTACCTTAATTCTCCAGTCAGTAAATAATGTGACTAATTGTAAAGGAAATAAAAAAGAGAAACATTTTTTTTTTCAGTTTTTATAAAGTATTCGCAGTTAATCCAGCCCAGATTGAATCAAGGGTTCAAAAAAATCGCGGGATCGGGGATCAAGTTCTTGCAACAATTTTGGGATGAAGAGGTACAAAGATGGGTTGAAACTGCGACAGCGACAGAGAAAAGGGAAAATACAATAGAAAAATACCAACAGCGAAATCAGGCTTCCTCCTCAATACGTGAAACAACAGGTTTTGAAATTCAGACTAGGGACGTACGTAACCCTCCTGAAGCCCTGATTGGGCCTCTTAAATATAAGATGGGGCGCTTTCCATATACTAAGGAATTCCGGAAATTTCGGTTGGGGTGGTAATGGAACACACGTTTTCCAGGCTTTCCACTGGAAAGTTCCTGGGAATAATTGGAATTTTAAAAAGGTAGTCCTGTTTTCCCGTTGGAAGATTTCTAGTGAAAAAGCATAATCCATTTACGAGTTTTCAGAAGGAATCACCGCCAGTTCCAGCCTATTCACGGCGATATCTAAGTCACCATCTTGAATTTTGGTGACGAAAGCATAAACGAATGGAACTTGTGTCAAATGGAACACATTCTTCGCTCGATGGACCTTTCCATGGAAGTTTTCGAAAGTTTTTGGTAAATGGAAACGCCCTTGGACACTCGTTATTGCGGCCAACAGACACTTGATTATTGCCCAACCAATAGATTCTCGTAGAAAGCCAACCTCGCTAATAATGCGTGCACGTCTTTCTCATTTGCGTGTAGTATTAAGGCTTTCCTTTTTATTTGGGCGTCGCTCAAATAGAGTAATCGAGTTCGCTTGTTTTGCCTCAAAGTTGCAATAGGCACGCAATACGTGCGAGCGTAAAAAAGCCAAGTATACAAGCCAAGCGACGCAAATGTCTACCGCGCGGTGTGTCACAACACAGCATTTACCTTCATTACATACGACCCACAGATAACGCACGGCAAACAAATCGGCAATAGAAAACAAACTTTTTGGAAAAACAAGTTACACGAGCACACACACAAAATTTCACCACCCGCCCCTTCTCAAAATCTTCAATACCCCTTTCTCATGTTAAATATGAGCTTTTAGCCTTATCCATGTTCTCTCAGACTCCACAAAAATATTATCAAAAGTAAGGGAAAAACAATCCTAAACAGAAAGACTGACAACGTTGAAAATAAGTACAAGTATGTTTTCGACTATTGTCAAGACTTTTCACAACCACCACTTCATTTCAACACACTGTAACTACATTTTCCCCTCATAACCAAATTAGCACTTCCACAACTACCTTACTGCAACACCTAAAATCACTTTCACCTCATAAAATAATTATTTTTTGTTACTTCATATTAAATTCTACGAGAAACAATTCATGGCAAGAAATGACCCCTTTGAGGCCGATTTACATGGTCTTGAGCCTGAAAAATTGGTTCTGCTTATGCGCAGTTTAAATGAGCGGGCTGTGGGGCTGATTGAAGATGGCAAAACAAAATGGCGGCCGAAAAGGGTACTTGTCCGTAAAAT